>JAOUQW010000019.1:7317128-7342658 GCA_028565825.1 Olivaichthys viedmensis | reverse complement strand
CCTGGAGCAGGGAGGGTTAAGGGCCTTGCTCAAGGGCCCAACAGTGGCAGCTTTGCGGAGCTGAGGTTTGAACCCACAACCTTCTGATCAGTAGTCCAGTGCATTAATCAAACATTAATCCAACATTTATTTGGGATGAGAATATACTTATGCCTGTAACAATGTGGAATGAGAAGTTTATGTACTTCACAAACAGGCAGTTGCAAATTTATAATTCTGTTAAGACCCGGTATAAAGCATAGTTTAGCAAACATTTGCAAGTGACTATAACGCATAATACCATATCAAAAAGTACTACCTATGGTGGCATATTAAGTACAGTAGTATTGTACAGTGAATGTGAACTTAGCCATTAAGTGACATTTCTGGGTGGCCACACCCATGTGTGCTCCCTCCCTCCACATCAGCCTATTAGGGCTTTCTTTTTCCCACCAACTAACACCACCTCCTCATCATCATCACACCTCCTCATGAGTTAATGGACTCATTACAACCCACATATACACTGAGTTGCCAGTTTATTAGGTAGATCTACCTTGTATCTACATTCATTTGGCCATTTTATCAGGTACACCTACCATGTACCGCACTTTGTAGGTATAAAATTATTGACCGTAGCCCATCTGTTGCTTTGCACAATATGTCAGCCACTCTTTACCCCATCCATCAGTGAAAAGGGACCAGCATAGGCCCACCGATGACCGGATGTTATTTAGGTGGTGGACCAGTACAACAGTGACACTGATGCTGGTATCAAGCGCAGCGGCAATGCTGGGGGGTTTTAAACACTGTACACTTACTGACCACTTTATTAGACACCCTGCTGGTCCACCTTGTAGGTGTACAGTTAGAGGCTATAGCTCATTTGTTCCATGCTCAATTTGTGTTAATTGTTCTGTATCCCTTCATCAGTGATCAATTTACCTGATCCACTCGTACCAGTGTCACTACTATGCTGAGAATGGTTCACCACCCGAATAATGTCTGCTCAGCGGTGGTCCTTTTCCATTGACGGACGGGGAAAGGGTGGCTGACACATAGCCACAGATGAGCTACAGTCAGTAATTGTATATCTACAAAGTGCATCTATATGGTAGGTTTAACTGATACAATGGCCAATGAGTGTAGGGGTACCTAATAAACTAGCAACTACCTTTGTTGACGTGTCCTACGCGTTGTTTTCTAGTTAAAAGTCAGAACACTTTTTTTTGTAATATTTGGTTCTCCTTACACTCCAGCAGCTGTCCATAAAATATCTGCTCAGAGGGAAAACTTTCTCTGTGGTGCCCCAGGTTTTTTTAAAGGAAGAAAAGAATCAAATGACAGGAACCAGCAACATTGAACCAATCAGGACAAGAAGGCGTCTCTGCTTGATTGTTGACTGTCAATTCAGAAAGCTCTCCCTCTTGCATTTGCATTTAGGTGTTCGAGCCTAAACATCATGTGTGCATCTATTTTGGGGGCGTGGCTTTGGAGGCTGGTGTCAAGTGACCTCAATGACTATACCTTTGAATTTGTTTGTATCGCTATTTGTTGTACTGTTCAATCTGTGTACTGTTTTTAGTGTGTTCCAACTTTTAACAGTATGGTATAATCACACACAAACATGTACATAGCACATCCTGAGTCGTTTGGTACAGTATAGATAACACAAGTCATTTTAAGTGTCTTTTACGCACCCTTTAAATTATATATTACATATACATACACACACACACACACACACACACAGTATGGGTTCTCTCGTGAAGTAAATGTAAGATATGTAAAGCACACTAATGAACTGATCTAGCTTTGCTGTGTACACACTGCATTTAAAAGTGATATGTGGTTACAAAGTCCACTATGAAAGTAATTTAATTGTTTTCAAAGAACACGTAAAACTATATTTAGACTGTATAAAGCACTACTAAAGTGTTATACGTGTTTATAGAGCACACAAGCAGTATTTTGAATTACATTATACTGTACCACCTGAATACAATTTGAGATAGTTCTAACCGAGTCAATCTACACTTATTTGTACTTCAGTAATATTTTGTACAGGTTATGTACAGCAATTTTAGCGGTCATATATTATCACTATATATTTTTACAGGTGTAAACAATACTAACAGTATAATTTAGCTGACTAATATTTCTCTCTAATTTAAATAACATAATGGAGAAGGCACTTATGTATCAATCTACGAATCAATTCTAGACGGGCCTTATAATAGCGGTTACATTAAATATGATCTCTGATCCCAACCCTAATTACCTGTACCCCATTAATGCTTTTTGGATGTTTCTGGATGAAAGGGTCATGTTCAGCATTCCAATCAATCAAACAGATTAGTTGTTGTCTTAGTTGTCTGATGTCCGTATTCTTCATTACAAAGTTCTCCTCGTTATCAAACCATTTATATCTATCTTTACATACCTTAACCCTGTGGTTCTCAAAGTGGGGTCCCCCAAGGTCTCATGATGTATAGCTAGGGGGAGCTACAGTTTTTTTTTAAATTATTATTATTATTATACAATAATGTGGTTATGGTGCTGAGAATCCTTACCAACTACAATCAAAGTTATTACAGTTATTATTTAGTTATTATAATTATAAACCTAATTGACTGATCACTTTAATTGAATGAGTTTAATCAAAAGCTTAATGACTTAAAATAATGTCACCTTTAATCTTACCGCAATTTTAACAAAACTAGGTAAAGTGCTGTTAACATGATACAAAAATGTGTCAAATCTACATTTTAACATAGTGTAAAATGTTTAACACAGTGTGGGTGGAAAGCTTAGGAATATAAAACTCATGGCTCCAATAAAAAAATATGATAGTACATATTTGCCTATTACACAATATATTTAATTAGGTGGATTATATTTCTAATAATAAATCAGTACTGCAGTCATTAGATGGTCTGTGGAAATTTCCATACACTGCTCTAATCCATTTAAGCTGGAGTTTTTAACCAGCATGTCTCTGCTCTCTTATCGCTGCATGGCAGAGCTGCTGATAAAGAACTCTGGGTCTCGTTTAAAGAATGAGGGAGGGGACAGTAATGTCATTGAGAGAGCTACAAATGTTCACTTACATTAAACTAAATTTAAGCTTGTTGCCCAGTGCAGCAGTCACTCCCTTCAGCCTTTACGTATGTACTCACTCTCTCCTTTTAACATCATTAGGCTATGGCAGGTCTTACTATCCATGCTTGGAACAAAGGAGGTATTGATAAACCACTTAGCTGGTTTTTACTGCTTTCTGTAGGTGAAGGAAAGTGTCTCGTTGAAATTAATTACTGTGCTCTCTCAGCAAATGTGAGTGGAATTTGGAGCGTGGTGTAATTGTGGCCAAGACTCATTATGTGATTAATAGTCTCCTCCAAGAAATGTATGGGGGAAAAACAGCATGACTTTTTAAATTAAATTATGAAAATCAATGCTGCGCTCTTCCGCTTTTGAACTTTAGTCGTGCTTAAGGATAAGAAATGGTCACCCAATTGTACTCGGGCCATTATCTCGATACGAGACTGGACGAAAGGACAGAGTGACCGTGACTCATAGAGGATCTCCTCAATTTAGCCCATTTAACCTGTACTGAGAGGGTTCATATCTGATTGTCTGCTATTTACTATGGTTACTTTCCCTGTCACTTGATGCAGTTAATCAAAATAAAGAGAATAATCCCAGCTAAAAAACTTGTGCCGTGTCTTAATTCGTTCCCTATTTACCGTATAGTGCTCTATTTGGGTGTCAACTATTTTGTCGTGTTGTTCGAATTCTCAGTGAACAATCATATTCCCTGGATAGTTCACTATATTATTACCCATAGTGCACCGTAAATCCAGTGTACAACCGATGCACACTACTTCCGCACTAAAATACCACAATGCATAGCGATTTCTTTCAGCTTGAAATTTACTAAATGCTAAATTTAGTAAATAAAAAATGTTGGTTAACAATCACTAAAGCCAGTTAGTTGTTAGTGGTGTATTTAATACAGAAAATAGCTTTTTATTTTTGTATTTTCAGTTTGGCAGGTAAATTGTAATGTTTTTGCGATGATGGGTCACGATGATGTGTTTCCGGAGCACTCACTAGTAAGTGTTGTCTCAATTCGGTCTGGTGTCTCCCTCACTGCTGCTAGTGCTTACTAGTGCTCTATACAAAACAGTTTACATAGTGAATAGTGAATGAGTGAGCAAGGGAGCAATTTCAGACAAGGCGATGATTTATCTTTTAGGCACGGCAATGTATGTAAATTAATTCAGTGGAACGCTAAATAAATAGTTTGAGTTTAAATGCTGCTTCATTAGAGCCAGATCAATGTCACCTGTTGATCTGAAAAGTAATTACAAACAAATGAGGATCTACTAGAAGCATTTGATAATGGTCAAGAAACCGATAAAAAGTTGAACTTCGTTGTATATTAAAAAAAACAACGTTTATCCTACAGTGTGTCCCATTCCTATGGAGCAATGTTTCAACATTGTCTTACTATGCTTTGTCTCGATCCACTGTTTTTCTGATCATGATTCCCTTTCCCACATAGTCATATTAACTTAAATGAACTTAAACAAGTCTGCTTGCATCTGGAGAGCCGGGACAGTGCAGGAATGGGGAAACAGAGATGTTTATGAGTGTGGCTTTGTCATGTCTGGCTGGTGGGCTGGTATGGAGTGACTGTGGGGAAAAATCCCAGGCTTAGAGCCACAAGCTGAGACTTGGCACATGTTCTTACAGGTAACTGTCAAAACCTCAGCTATACGAACTTTCTGGAGGTTGAGTGCATGCTTCGTGCTACCTTCAGTGACTCACAATGAATAAGAATATTCAGAGAGTACATGCAGTCGACTGTCTATATTACATTCTCCATATTTGACTTCCTTTATACTACGTGGATGTGGTGACATCTTTCTATGCCCACATTCCTACTATGTTTGATAGACCTTCTCTGCAAAGTCTAAACTGGACTGGATTTGTGAAGTTTAAACTAGTCTAAAGTGTTATGAGGCGTGACATTGAATATTATGGTAAAGTTTACTAGAGACCTTTCAAAAACACTCATTCAATCTTTTGTGCTATTAAGCAAATTAAGCCTCCTATTGCTCCAAATCACCATTAAGCTCTGGATGCTTCCTGATGATTATTAAACAAAATACAGAGATTATTGATCACTGAGCCAATTCGGTCAAGCCATTGGACCAAAATCAATACATTAATCTGTTGTGTTGTGCGAACCATGATAAAAGCTAAGCTGTCTAATACGCCCAAGACTCCAACTAACAAACTTTACTTGTCTCCCCACTGATCCCCTCCCTTTCTCTCTGATAGGGAACAGAGATGTGTTAGTAAGCCCAGGGTCATACTTTTTCCTGTCTAACAGCTGTGGTCAAGGGGAGGAATGGCTGAAAAGCCTCAACAAAGGAGTATGGATACCTTTTACAGGTAATTATATGCACACACTGACCTGGAAATCAGGTCAGTCTGACTGTCTTATTTTTAATGTCTCTGGAAAATCCTGCCTGATGCCACACCTGATAAAACCACTATGATAAAAGAGTGTTTGGACCAAATGTCTACCTGTGTGACATCCTATTAAGGATTCAAGTCATAACACATGCCACACAAAGACACTCTCATCTCCTGACACAATACACATATTCCGACCATTTCCCAGACATTGCCAATGCATTACACATATCAATGACGTCTCAAACTGTCCTTTGTCTACCACTGCCTACATACCACAAAGCTCTAAAAATCACATGTCGCTATAACTGATGCCATTCCAAACTGGCAAAAGCAGAGAATTCTTGTCGTGTCTTTACTTGAGGCAACAGCATAAAGGTATCTGAACTGGAAGAGGCAGAGAAAGTTCTAGCAGTGCCACTGAGGTGTCATTTAGAGTTCACACACTCAAAACATCTCATTGCTCGCCGGATATAAACTTCCTGGCATAAACAGATGATTCTGGATTGCAGTTCCTCCCCATGCCCTTCATGCACTATTTCAGCTCAAGCTCAGTCCAGGCAGATCAGAGTACAAAACCCCCCCATCTGGCCTCCTGGCTCAAAAAAAGAGAGACGGAAATAGGTGTTTTGGGAATCAGTTGTGGGTTCATCTTGGCAAAATGCCTAGTTCCAACTGGGTTTACAGTAGACCTCATGCCCCTCAAGGGGGCTGACAGCTCCCTATCATTTTTTATCACACCACTGATGAGGAGCAATGAGGTGAGGACAAACAAACAATAATATCTATGTCCCAGGATTTAATCTACCTCAACACAAAGCTGACCGTGCTTGTCAGTTTTGTACTGGATTGGATGGATTCCTATTCATAGAATAGGTCCCATGTTCCACAGTAAGTGTGCAATGCCTGGGGGAGCTGTTTGAAGACTGCTGTGTTGCGATGGTGAGAGCTGAATGCGTGCTGCCAAGTCCCCATCGCTCATTTCCCAGGAGAGATTAACATTCCCAATGAATTCCCCACATGACCTCCCAGCCATAACTGCTCCCCAGCCTGGGGCACCTACACAGAGAAAGATTTCCCCAAACGATAACACACCAGCAGACACACACTGCAAACATATACACACACAAGTACATTCTGGGTCAGTGTCTCAGGAACCATTTTGGATTCGTCATCAGAGGCCAAGTTATCCAAACCGGATACAAGCATTTAAAAAAAGGAGTTAGGGGAGTGTTCACTGCAGGCCAATGGAAAGTGGTTGGAGACGGTAGTCTAAGTTAGGGGGCATGAGGGGTAGAGAGACATGGTGACAAAGAGAGGAGAGGCTGGGCCTGCCAGAAAGAGTGAAAGAGTGGGTAAAAGGCAACCGTTCTAGCTCATTTATTTTTAGTCAGTCAATCTGTGGCAGTGGTGTGCAGTGTTAATGATTCATGGGGAGACGAGAAAGATAGGGAGAATAAGAGGGAGCTGGCGCCACCTTGGCCATGCTCCAACGAGCCTGCAGTGGGGTAGTTTGATACAGGGGTGAAGTGTGTGTGTGTGTGTGTGTGTGGGGGGGGGTCAGAAGAGGACAGAGATAGAAGGAGAGAGCGAGAGAGAGAGAATGGAAAACATGAGTAGACAGGTAAAGCAAGAGAAACAGAGGGCAAAAGATTGTGAACATGTGACATGGGGGAGCAGAGAAAATACAAAGGTATTCAGGGAGGAGCAGCCTTGAATAAAGTCTGACATGCAGCTCTGATTTGACAGTGAACTGAGGAGGTGCCAGCTTGCGTCACTGGAAACTCCTTAACACAATTAGTGCTTCTTCTCATCAAAGACAAAAACAGACACAGATCTTTACAGACCATGCAACATGACCGGGACATCTGAAAGTGGCTGCAAAGAAGCTTCACCTAAAAGTCCTCCAAGACCGTGAAAAGAAACAGAAACACTGGATGGCTGGCCCTAGAAGGCCCTCTCAGCGGAGCTAATTGGGGCTTAGAGGACATGCACTTAGGAAAGGAAGTGTTGGACGCTCTGAGAGGACTGAGAGCACTGGACTGAGCTGGTGACATTCAAAAAGAGCTGAAACTGAAACTGCAGCTTCACCTGCTTTATTATTCCATTTCATTACAGAAACAATTACCCGAGGCTTGGATTGTGGTTCCGTATTTTCCTTTTATAACTGTTATGAAGTTTTTAGTCATATTGCCACAGCTCTGCTAATTTATTAAAACCTATATGCATGAGACAAATTGCAGTGGAACAATGCCTCCTCTTAAAGGATGAGAATTGTTGTCACCATCGGAATGTTGATATATCTGATTAGCACGCATATTTGAGCCTGAGGGTAAGTGCCCATCAGCAAGACAAGAGACTGCCTCTTGTCATCTCCAAGGCTAACAGAGCACTAGGGTTTGTCCACTAACCTACACAAAGGAGGACGAAGAAGACGGGGCGAGAGAGAAGCACATCGTTCTAGACAGTGAGGGTTAACAAAAGGGACCACTCTGATCTCAGAACTAGTGAGAAGTGACAGACTTTTCATTGACTTTTTGCCGTGGTTCTTTGTTCCATTCTGGGATACTGAGTCACTTAGAGACACAGCAATTTTAAGACTGTGGGAGGGTGCGTGTCTGAGAAAAGCAGACGCAGGATACCAGCGAGGAGAAGAGAGGAAGATGCCTGAAAGCAAGCAGGCAGTCCAGCGAACAGGAAGCTACCTCTCCAACTCTGCTTACAGAAAAATTAAAAGGGTGCTGAGCTTCAAAAGGCGTGAGTATTTCAAGCCTTTTTCGGAGAGGTGCAAAACATGCAGAGAGATTTTGGTGCAGTGCTGCAGCATTTCTGGCACCTCAGACACCGTTCACTCAATTTATGGATTCAAAAACATCTCTCTGAACGGCAAGTTAATGCTACTGTAGATTTACTGGCCTATTACCAACACTAAAATGACCACTGCATCGTAACCTCTATGCTTTAGGGCTTTTTCAAGGTCAGGCAGGAACCCAGGGTTTGATCAATTAGACCCTTGCCTCTTTGTCTTAGGTGTGTTTGGGCAGCGGTTGGAGGAGACGGTGCTGTATGAGCGTCGATATGGGGACCACATGACTCCTCGGGTGGTGGAGCAGTGTGTAGACTTCATCAGGGAGCAAGGGCTGATGGAAGTGGGGCTCTTCAGGCAGCCTGGCCAGGCAACACTCGTCAAAGAGCTGCAAGAAGCTTTTGATGCTGGTGAAAAACCTTCCTTTGACAGGTAAGTGCTAGCATAAAGGACATTGTTATGAAATTTTTGGACAATAACTACATGTCATTCTGGTCATATGATATATCATCTGTATTATTCACACCATAGCATACCAAAAGATCAAAGACTCTTAGTCACAAAGGTAACTATGTAGACAAGACATTGGCAAAGACAGAAGATACAGTTTGTCAGTTTTCTCTGTGCGTGTGGGTATTTTTTTTGTATCTCAGCAGCACAGATGTCCACACAGTGGCCTCTCTGCTGAAGCTATACCTCAGGGAGCTGCCTGAACCATTGGTGCCCTTCTCCCGCTATCAAGAGTTTCTTATGTGTGGCAAGAAGATCCCCTCAGACAGGGAGCAGGTAACCACTGCACCTGCTGTTCAATTAAAGTGTAGAGTATTGAATTAGGTTACCCCATTCAGTGCATAGTCATACTGTTTAAACAATGTATACATAAGTATAAAAGCAATAATCACAATTTTAAGATGGTGCATCTGTAGTCCTATAATCGTCAGTAATGCTGTTTAAAAATAGTTTTGTGCTTAAAAAGAGCACACAAAGAAATACATTGAACTACAGTAACATTTCTCAGGATGACAAGTGTAGGGTCTTGTATAACTCCCTTCTGGTCTGGCTTCAGGGATTGCTGGAGTTGAGAAATCTTCTTCATGAGCTCCCCGTAGCCAACTTCAATCTGCTGAAATACATCTGCCAGTAAGTGTGGAATCTAGGGTTGTAATAATAGGTGCCATCAGATCACCAAACCAATCAGTCTATGTCCACCATTTTGGTGACAGACAAATACTCTTGTTGCAGGTTCTTAAATGAGGTCCAGTCCTACTCTAGCACCAACAAGATGAGTATCCAAAACCTGGCAACTGTTTTCGGGCCAAACATTCTCCGACCCAAAGCCGAAGACCCTGAGAGTATAATCGGAGGTAAGAACATTTTTAAGATATGTATGTGAAAAAGAGCAAGACGAAAAAGAGGGAAAGTAATGGACTTGACTGTTGCAATGCAGTCGAGGCCCCTACCATACACCCAAGACCCAGACACACACCAAGACCAGACCACCCAAGACCCAGACCATCAGAGACCTGGAGGAAAAGAAATAATAATAATTTTTAAACAGCAGGCTCCAACATTTCCAGATGGCTAGTAAGACAGAACATAATCATATTTGAAGATAAATGCCTAACAAACAAGCTAAGCTTGCAAGAACTTGTGTGAGTGACTTGCAGTATTCCCTTTATGCATATTAATTTAGCAAGAAAGAAAGCATCAAGACTTGCAAACAAGTTTCAAGACTAGAGAGATATACAATTTTTATATTCCAACATTGGTATCGCTAGTTATGATATAAAAACCATGATTGGAGTTTCAATCTCAAAGTTTAGGTACTATAGGCTCTTAGCTGGTACAATATTAGCTAGCTTACCAACTTAGTTAGCAAAATAGTATAAATGGCTTGAATGGGACTATATCATGTATTATTAATTATTGTACTCAGCTAAATATTTGTTTTTGTTAAGTCTGAAATTCATCTAGTTAATTATCTTAATATAGTAGGACCAGTTAGAACCACAAATACATTCAAGAAGATTTGAGAGTTGTGAATTGTCTGTGGTGCCAAAGATGCAGCACAACTGTAGAGGTTGCTGCCACTTCAACATGCTGAAGGAAGACTGCCGTACAGACTATAACCTGAGACCAATACTGAGTAATAAGACCCAGTTAAAGACCATCTTTCAAGACTCCAACTCTGGGCATTGTCCAGAGAAAAATATCAATGTCTTTTGATGTAAAAACTAAAACGCATTTTTGTGCCTTTTGGTGATACTGCGCTTACAAACACATTTGAGTAACCTCTCTCTTTAGGTGCAGCTGTAGTGCAGCATCTGATGTCAGAGCTGATCAGAGAGCATAGTGTGCTCTTCTCAAGAGAAAACAACCACAAGGCTCCAGGAACCTCCTTTGCTTCCACACATAGACAAGACAGCCAGGTAGAGTGGATGTACACCAAGCCCTCTGCCCATCCAAGAGAACCTCAGCTGGGACTGAACAGTGATCGAGTGCCACAACCAGCTCAGACTTCCATGCCATGCTCCCGGAAGCTCTCCCTACCCCTTATCACTGAACGGAGACCTTCTTCCCAAAGTTCTCACACCCCACATCACCTACCTGAGATACAGCAGGGGCAACCTGAGGTCTCTCTTCAGGCAAGCTCAGCTCTGCTTCATGAAAACCACAGCCCATCCCTCTCAGCAAAGGAGTCTCCCCACTCTGGACTTGTGCCTCCCCCCACCACACCACCTACTGCCTCCTCCTCAATGACTACTGTGGCAGAAGTTGGGGATGAGGGCTGCTTTGAGTCTACTAGCTGGCGTGGCCTGGGACATTGTGACTGGGAGACTGAGAGAGCCCTAGGGGACAGTGGTGGGAGCAGTGAAGCACAGGACAGCAACTTGTCTGTATATGACAACATGGTGACTGAAGTGCGGATGGATGAATGTGTACTAGATGGGGAAGTTGGCACTGGGATGGTAGACTTGGAAGGTGGCACTGCTAGCATGGCCGACAGCTGCAGTTCCTGGTCCTCCTGTGAGATCCTGCTCATGGATGGGGGCTCAGGGAACTGTGGAACTGCTAGCCCATGCCACTGCACCATACGGTTTCCTTCTTTCAGGACAGACCCTGGGGAAGGAGACCTACATCCCAACTCCCCTGCTTCCTCCACTGCCACCACAGATGCCCCATTGAGTACAGGTAGTAGTGAGGTCTTTCTTCCAAATGCTCCTTCAGACTCACAAGACCCGCCTGCCCCTCAAGCAATACAGTGCTTCCTGATTGGTCTCCGGCATCAAATGTCCAGGCAGAAAGCTGAGTATGAAGCCAAGGTCAACAGGTAAGAACTCTCTTATCACTGCTCTAATGATACTAATTAATACTGTGCAATTGAAACCTTGGTTCTCAGTAAATCCTTCAGCTTTCCATAATACACACACTGAGGATATTCCAAAGATTTTACATCCTCAGATAGATGCTTCATGATCAGCATACCAACATTTTGTTAAGCATTGAAATAGAGTCTTGTATAAGATTTGTTCTCTGTATGAGCACTCCATGATTCTCTGTGTAAATAATCCATCTGCTCAGGTTGGAGCAGCGGAACGAGGCCCTCCAGGGGCAAGTAGCAGGACTGCATGCAACTCTGGAGCAACAGCGCAGGTGGGTCAGCGTGGCTGAAATCAAGATGAGGAACATGGAACGCGCTCGAGCTGACGCAGACCGACGAAATGCTGCACTACAGAGAGAAATGGAGCAGTTCTTCAACACTTTTGGGGAGCTAAACTCTGAGGCTCAGAAAACAGAGCGCATCATTCAAAGCTTCTGAGACTCTCAAACACCATCACTAATCCACTCTTCAAAGAATGCTCCCAGTCACTTTAGTAACAACCTCTAAAAAGTTCTCTCTGGATTGTACCAATGTTGACAGCCTACTGCACCAAGGGGGAAATCTCCATTTTCAAGCAATCCAGGTGCTAAAAAGAGACCAGGAGGATTCTCATGTTCCATCTGGGACAGTAAACTGTCTGAAAGATGGCTTTTGCCACACAAGTACACAAAGACAATGAAATGACCCCAAAGTGGGGTAGGAGGTGTTTAGCAAGCATGGTATAAAATACACAAGTAAGTAAAGGTTAATTCTTATGAAGTATTGAGAGTAAGCTTAAGATGAGCATATAACACATTATGACACTGTTTAGATTTTGATGTATGACTGAACTCATAATCTAACGTTGGGTGCTTTAAGTGAAATTATACTGGTATTAAGGAACAATTGTATTTACAAACACATTCACACAGATTTGTATATAAAATACTCAAATCAATATGCATTTATACCAAAATAAAATGTGTAAGAAACGTAGAAGAGCACTTCATTTAAAGTGTTTTATTTGGCCATTTGATACAGATTCTTTCTTTTTCTCCCACACAGAAATAAAAATGGATCTGACACTTAATTGCAGCAGGACTAGAATCCTGTTCTGAGATTTTGCATACGTTTCAGACAGGGTCGAATGGCGGAAACTCACAAGAAGGTTTCACGCTCAACAACCCACGAACAGCACATTTATATGTGACACAACAATAGAAACCACACAGCAGTAAAAGCATTATTCATAAATAGCAGTTAGGACATTTACTCTTTTCAGAGGTTTTGACTGAAACATGTTTTGGAGTAATAAAGAAATAATTAAGGTTAAAAAAAGTGTTGGGAAAACTTGAGCGGATACCAACTGTATAGACTGGTGAAAAACAAAATTCATCATTCATCATCATTTAAATCATTACTGGTCCCATCTCTAGCAATACAGATGTCAAAGTGACAAAAAAGTCATAGAGACAAACCCTCTCCTGCAAAGGTAACTGGAATACCAGAAAGCCCTTGAGAAAGTTAATAGCCAGCTTGTTCTGCCCCTTGCAGGGATTTAATACCACAAAGACAACTTTTGTTCACAAAAACAAAACAAAACAAAACCAAAAAAAACCAAAACACGGATGCTTGCAGAATGCAGGTTCATTAATAACAGGCAAGCTAACTCGTGAAAGCTTAGAGGAAAAAAACAACACAGTGCACTATTGCATTATTGTAATACATTATTACCGTGCTACCATTATGAAAAGAAGCACCTGATGGTCACACACACCTACATCTGGTATTTATGCTAGGAGGCAAAAAGATGCCTGATTTTACAGCAATTTTAAAGAAATGTGTATGAATGAGAAAGCTATTTGTGCAAGAGCAAATAATGCAGCCTGATGAGAGATAATGTCTTCAATCATTTTGTCCATCCACATCACAATTCTTCTTAATTGTGAGACCAGGCTCGAGCAGAAAGCTTAAGGCATAATGAATGGTCATGATGCTAAGGTTGCACTTCTGTGTGAGTCACTTAGTGAAGACCCAATCTGACACAGTCCAGATTTAGTCTATCAGAGAAAGCCTGGGGCACCCCCTGCCCCGCCCCCCACCTGAAGCCAGCTATGTTCACCTCCAGATGAGTCAATAACGAGGCCTCAGGTCATTTGTGTAACTGACGAGGTGAAACAGATCTTCAAAGATACCTTTAGAATAAACATTCCCTGTGCACTCATATAAGCAACACGTGCACTGAACAGCGGCTTTCATGCGGTTCTGTAAAATATGGCTATATTATGCAATGAAATGTTGTATTTTATTCTTTTCTTTCCAAGCCTCAGCACAGACAGTATCAAGTGTTGGTTCCTTTCCAAAAGTGACAACAGAGAAAACGAAAACCGGACAGACACGTAACGATGGCTTGCTTAATGTGAAGCACACGCTGTTGTGTTAACAGGACAATAATAATAATAAGAATAATAATAATACAATCCTACTTGCTGTGTTTAGCCACAATATGCCAACTACTAAATGCAGCGAATGTAGAATGCACACAAAAGGGAACAATAAATCTCTCTCGAAAGGAGTTAATTATAAAATAAAGAAATGCTGAATCTTTTATTTATTTATTTTTTATTTCCGTAAAAGGGCATTGGTCTTTAGCATGTGGAAACTGATAACAAGACACAAATTTGATTTGCAAAACATTCTTATGGGCTTCTTACGTTTGAGAAAATTAAAAAGGCAATGGTCTGCTTTCAGCTTATACAATATAATATGTACAATCTTAAACTGTTTATGGACACCGCAGGCTTTTCCAGAATTCTTTTTGGAATGATGCAGAATGGAAAGTTTCTGCGCTGCTTTCACAGTTTATCGTTCCTCGTCAATGTACATTTTACATTTTGAACATTTTACACAGCATATGATCACTTTTACTTCCTCGATGTGCAGCTTTTTCTTTCTTCTGCAATAAATCCAATTTTTACCAATAGATATTGTTTCAAAATAACGTTATGTAGGGCATACAGTACTTGTGATAACCAAAGAAGCTGTAAAATCAGGTTTCCACAACACACCGAAAAATCTGAACATTTACACATAATCTATATACGTATATACATGGCTACACCCTATATGAGTGAGATGCATCATCAAGTTCTCTGACTGAAAACAAAGTGTACTGTGTCTATATACAGAGGCATTCACTACCATTTTGTATAAGTGTATTCAGGCATATTCAGGGAGTCTGTAGTCATCATTTCTTGTGTTTAAGATAAGAAGCATGCAATACTTTAAACCGAGCACTGAGAACGTCAACATTTCCAGAAGAGGGAACTTGCTATTGATTAGCCTGTTCCACGAGTGTCTGACTGTGCTTCTATTGAGTAATGGCATTAAAGGTAATATCAGCTACATGGCACACACACACACACACAGAGAGAGAGAGAGATAGAGAGAGATAGAGAGAGAGAGGGAGTGTGGGGTGATTAAGGAAACCATCCATGAACTTTATAACTATAATGATTCTAGCTAAAAGTTTGTTATAGTAGTAATGCAACACGCTGAGTTTCTTCTAATCTGTTCGCAGAAAATGAAAACCGAATGTGGGGCAAATGTAAAAGAGGGCTTAATTTCACATGCCACCGTGTAAACATTGAGTCGATGGGTTATTTTAATGTCAGAGGTAAATTTAGGACCCCGGTAACTCATCGAGCACTCTAATGTTGAGAAGTCCTTATTTCAACTGTCGACGTCACCACTCAACTCTAATAAGCATGTTTCCACTGCAAGAACTTGTTCAGGAACTGTGGGCACATTTCCACCAGAGAAATCGGGGCCAAATTCAGCTCCTGGCCCATCGTTACAGGAACCATTTTAGTTCCTGCTCTAAAGTAGGTACTTGGACTATACTCTCAGCTGAAACATTTTACTAGTCAAACGATCAGAACATAGAACTGAGAGCAAATAAATCAGACTGAAGCCAAGAAAACGATTCAGTGAAAGAGTCTGATCATGTAAGAGTGTCAGAGCCTGTCAGTCTGGCATAAGTCAGGGCCCACCACTGCCATCTGGAAAAATGTGTGTGTGTGTGTGTGGGGGGGGTCGAGTGGGTAGAGAGAAAGAGAGAAAGTGAGAGAGAGTGCTATGTGGGGAGGGAGGCTCACAGTCACTCCTCTAGCCCCCCAGCAATGGTGTCGATGCAGGAGCTATCCGTGTCGGAGGCCAGCGTCTGCTCAGTGGACATGGACGAGATGTCATTAATGGACGAGGACTGAGAGGCTGTAGCACTGCTGTTCACTACACCGTCTACTGCAGAGGACAGAACACACACACGGTCAAATACAGCAAGACCCCTAACGCAGGCATAAAGCCAAAGGCAAACAGCATATGAGCCAACTCACCTAAGGACTCCTCCTTTAGGACACCGTTCTTGTTCCTCTCCTCCCAGTCCATCACCTCTTTATAGATTAGCTCTAGTGAAAGGCAGACGGAGAGAGAGGGAATCATCTTATTAGAGGAACACTTGATGGCTTGTCTCTCTTATAAGCTATGTGTCCCACCAAGAACTTCTACCTTTCCATTGTTCTATGCTGTGTTCCCTCTCCTCCAACTGCTTGTCTGAGATTTGAGGCGGGGGCTGCAAATGTAAAACAGCGGTTACAAATCTTGACCTCAACACAAGACATCCACCTGGGTATATTAAAGGAATAGTTTGGCAAAAAATTGAATTTTCACACAATTTTAAATCACACTTATCCCAAATGTATGTAATCAGCCAAGACATGTTTGGTGTCCCATGTTGAAGACGTCCAACTGAATAAGTCCAACGCTTATTCACTTTTGGATTAGAGTTACGAGGCTAAAGTAGTTAAACGAGTAATGGAAGTTTATCTTACTAAAATCTTATCTGTAAATATCTGCCTCAAACTGCATGCAGTTCTTTAGTAACATCACACCGACTTGCCCATCTGGTTTAGGACACAGTATGACGGACTGTAATATATGAAAATGAACAAGCCTTCACTATGTGGTGATCTGCTGTTTACTTCATGAGGGCAGCCATCTTGGACAACCGGAATGCCTTTTTCTTCCTCAGCACAGTTTGGTATCATTTCCCCCTAGGGGCCACTACAAGTCCGAATAGTACTGGAAATCTGCCAGTCATGCGGATGATAATACAGTTCCACTTTGAGCTCAAATTTGTAAATATGGTCTCTCCTTGCGATTTGACAAAAATGCTTATTTAAAAATGATAATACTTAGCTTGATGGCATTTGAAGCAAGTACATGAAGATTTAGGCATGTATTTCTGAATAAGACTTTGGGTAAGATGGACATGAATTACTTGTAATTACTACATTAGACTTGTAGCTCCAGTGTAAAGCTAAAGAAGCAAAGGTCGGACACCAAACATGTCTTGGATCTACTACATTTGGGGTGGAAAATTAGGTCATTAGATTTTTTTTGCTGAACTATTTCTTAAAAATAAAAATAGTCTAAGGTGTCAGAGTAAATGGACTACGTGGTTTATGGAGGAGGAGCGTTTACACACCGCATCAGCCTCAGCCGGGTCGTACCACACGTGGATGTAGGGATGGTTAAGGGCTTCCTGCACAGAGATGCGACACTCCGGATCAATTACCAGCATCTTTGACAGAAGGTCCCGAGCTTGACTAGCTGCAGGAGGCACAATGGAAGAATACACAGAAGAGATTTGTCTCCTTGTACCCTAAAGCTTGCAGGGAGGCATCAAGTCAACAAGGTTAAACGATTCAGAATTCTGACATCAGAACATCTGAGGAATGCGTGCAAAGTTATACAAGAGACACAGATGAGGAAACGGGAAATAAAACAGAAAGCAAAAAAAAAGGGAGAGTGCGCAACAAGATGAGGGAATTTGACTATGAACAAAGTGCAAGAAAGAGACACAAACAGTGAGAAGAATGCCAGTCTTACTCTTGAGCTTGTCATGCTCGGTCTCTGACGGGAAGGCCCAGTCTGGGAAGAGCTCACTGAAGCTGACCCCAGGGAACTGTGGCTTGTTCATCACATAGTTCCTCACTGTCTCCATCAGACGGTTCATGAACTCCAGAGAGGGAGTTCCCAACACCTCGATAACCTTATTCCACTGGTCAATGTCTGGCAGGAGTTGAGTTAAGGTTAGAATAGTGATGAAAAATGAAACGCATGCACACATATCTGCATTTTCACTAGATGGCTGTTAATTATGCAATGATTAAAACCTCACCTTTACTTGCACTACGGAATGCAAAAAATATATAAGTGAGTGTTTGTGTTTATTTCCAGCTGAAACACACGCCGGGTTTCCCTATGTGCACTGCTGACCAGCTGGTGAATTAAAAGCAGGCAGCAGCTTTTTCCAAACAAATCATACCGTCTTGCTGGCTGCAAGTTTAAATAAATGTTACACAACATAGCCAAATTGAGATTTTTTCTTTTTTAAAGATTACATTTTTAAAAGCAAAGGCGACTCATGCATCGCAGCTGTTCCAAAAAAAGGACAGGGGTGCACGATAACGACTAAAATGAATAACCATGATCATTTTGCTTAATATTAAAATAATGATCATCCCCAGTGTTTGATTATATTCACTAGCAATAATTAAACATGTTTACAGAGTTGCTTTTTTAAAAAGCATATGGGCTGAGCACACAATGCGCATAGTTAGCAGGCAAATTAAAATATTCGCAGTCACAGTGTTCAGCCCCAAGTCTTAGTAAAGCCTGTTTGAAGTCACTGAGACATAAAATATTTAATTGTATCATTAAGACGCAGAGAACTCGGACTCAAAAAAAAAAAAAAAAAAAACCCCCAGAGTCTCCTGCTACCCAGGGGAGCCAAGGCCTTGCAAATACATTCTGCTTCCATCTGTGTCTGCACCAAAGCGCTGCAGTGTGTCGCAAGCAGCTAATCAAAGGAAGTGATACTGACATCACATAAGACACAAATTTTAGTTATAATGTGTGTGACTGCTGCCTGTTGAGCAACTGATGAAACACATTGGAAACATTGTGATGATTAAATGTGATAGTTCTGAGAACTTGGAGGCGCTGAAGTCGGCAAAAAAGGATACGATCAGTGCCTTGGAATATAACACTGCCTTTCACCATCTCCCCCATGATGCAGCCCACAGACCATATATCCACTGCAAAGGCAAACACAGACACGCAGACATAAACAATATTCAAACGCTCTACGGTAACCACGGATATTCTAGAAACAGAGCAGAAAAGCACTGTTACCATTCTCCTTGTACTTCATGCCCAAGATGACCTCTGGCGCTCTGTAGTATCTGGTCACCACGTATGGCGTCATCATGAAGTTGGTGCAGGCGGTTCTGGCCAGCCCAAAGTCTAGGATTTTTAAAGTGCAGTCGGATTTCACCACTATGTTACTGGGCTTCAGGTCCTGAGGGGCGAAAAAATAAATTTAAAAAAAGACTAGTCTCCATGGGGCAATCCTAGCAGAAATTCACACAAATACCCTGCCTAATATCCGATTACGCAAGATGTTGGAACACGTCTTTCATAAATTATTCCAGCGTAAAATTGACAAACTGCTTTTGTCCACTATAAAAATAAATACTCCATCTTCTTCAACCTAATCTGTCCATCGCATCTGGCGTGTATGTGCAGTTACTATGGACATGAATTGACATGATTGACATGTACGAAGAAAAGAACAGAAAACCCGTTGGCTTGAAACTCACCCGTAAAGGAAGTCTATAGGCAGATGCTGAATTGCATCTATAAGCGACTGTATAGCGCAAATACAATAAAAAGTAATTCTGGTTACGTTCCTTAAGGTTCTGTGGTGTTCATGCACAACCACAAATTCTACTCTCTGAAAAAAGTAGTCCCATCTATAAAAGGACAAATGATACAGATTTAGAGCTTAACTTACAAATACCTTCAACGAAAAATGTTCTAAAAAAAGAAAAGAAGAAGAAAGCGTGTTTCGCATCAACGTTTATTGATGGAACTGCTCTTAGACTCCCACGGATAAGCAAGTTTTGAGTAAAGAGGTTTCCAATTCTTTGTTCAGTACCGCCAAAGTTCTGCTCTGTGCTAACCACACATACGCTACAGATGCAGTAGATGGAGATTAGGGTGAAAACGTTGGATTATTCCTTTAACCAATCGTGTTCTTTACCCTGTGGATGATGCCAACAGAATGCAGGTGTCTGATGCCGCACAGGATCTGGTAAAGCAAGTAAGACATCCTTTCATGGTCCAGGTCCATGTGAATCACCTGACACAGGCTGGCGTCCATCAGCTCCATCACCAGATACCTAGGAGACATAGCATAATTTATCTGCACCCTTGCAATGTGAATCATAGCCTCAGCAAGGCTATGAATAATAATAATAGCACCGGCCAGGCCGCTAACAAATCAAATTCCTGAAGCTGTAAAAACATCCACTATATAAAAAGTCACAGTAAGCAAAAAAAACTCGCCGCTTACAAATCCTGAAACTCCTCCAAGGACTTCTGAGGTGTGAAGACGTTCAATAAACGAATAATCTGCGGAGAGAGCCGTGGATGTTTGAGTCAGCTGAGATTAGCTTGATGAGTAAAAGCGGGAGAGGAGTGTGGTGGTGGAGACAGTGACGTACATTCTTGTGATTGACGCATTTGAGCAGCACCAGTTCTCTGTAGGCTCGCTTGGCGTGGGTTTGGTTCTGAAAAGGCCGGCTGAGCTTTTTTACAGCTACTGGGATACCCAAGACAATGTCCAGAGCAGAGCTTGGGTGGGTGGAAAAGAGGACATTATTATTCTCATCATCATCATCATCATCATCATCACTATTAGCATTTCAGCAAGGAGGTCAAATGGCTTGAAAGGTGATGCACCTAATTCAGTGCCAGCACAAAAAAAAACCTTTACTCTCCCGACTAATTAAATCACCTTTCGCCTAATGCCTAATGACATGACCAAGTAATCAACAGCTAGTGGTAAGCAAAAAAAAGAAGAAGATTTTTTTTTTTTAATTTTTAAAAGAAAATTTTAAATCAAGATGTATTCAATATTCTGGACGGTATCGGAATACCGGTATAGGTATACACAATTTTCCGAAAAAGCAATCTAGAAATGACTGCTGAAAGACTATTTTGGCCTAAATTTAAATAAAAAGTTACTGGAGTCTTTAGCGAACTTAACTTTAGTCTTTAGCAACTACTTTTTGATCACACACCCTTTCCGTCGTCATTCATGACTCTTAATTCCGAAAGCATAAACGAGCAGTCGAAACGCCCGTCTCTGCGACCCAAGGGTTGTATGCGCAGCGGTTTTGCAAAAGGTAATGTTGTAACGCAAATACATCAATCGCCTTTTTAGTTTTGAACAACCATGATATAAACAGCGTTTGAAAATCTTCACCGGCTGGCCTACCACTATGAGGCGTGTGAACGGGTTACACTGGTGGAGGTGACATCATGGTGGCACTCGGTGCCCACTCACCAGACGATGCCCTGCGCCCCGGAGCCGATAGCACGGAGCTGCTGGTACCGCCGCAGCACTGTGAAGGTGGAGTCTCCCACCTGCACGCTGTAGAAATGTCCTTCACCTTCACTCATGGCTTCTCCAACCGAGTGCCTCTGGACAAATCAGACCTGAGAAGGGCAAGGAAAAACCAGAAGCAGAAGAGAAAGAGAGAGAGAGATGTAATACGACGTCATTACGTAGTGTGCACACTCATTTCTTGCCAGCTTTACTGTCTCAGAAGTGTGTGGGAGATGACACTGATAATGACTCATACAAGGAGAACCAGACATAAAGCCTCACTAAAATCATTGAGACCAATGAAACCCATATTAGAAGCCGGGCAAGAGACGGAGGACAAAGATAATGCAATGGTTATGCGTCCGTCCCTCGTGTCATCATAAAAAATAAAGTTTCTCATGATTATCACTGACACACACACACACACACGCACTTCCACCAAGCACTTCCAGCAAGCACTTCCAGCAAGCACTTCCATCTCTTCCTGGAGTTTACGTAAGCGTGAGGAACTGATTAGGCTCAGCAGGACCCTCTCTCTATCTCTCCTCTTTTCCTCTCAAACTCTCCCTTCTCGTCTCATTTCACTCTCTCTTTCTTTCTTCTTTACCTCGGACACCCCCTTTCATGTTCCCTCCTGCAATGTTCTCCTCTTATTCCAACATTATAAAAATAAAAATAAAACAATAATAACTTATCGCAACCTACAGCTACTTTCAGTCAAGTCTTCTCGCCTTCCTTTTTTCTTCCGCTCCGTCCTCTAATGATCTCTCAGAACGTCACAGGTTGTTAAATCTCCTGCTTCTCGATTGCTTCTCTTTCCTTTCTCTATTCTCATCACGAGCAGAGGGAGTAGAGAACCTCACCCCAACTTCTAACGTCATCAGAAACCACCAAGTGTTGAATAGGAATGGCTCATGGTTCATATGCATGTGGAGCAAATCCCAGGAAGATTAACACCATTCGCATTTCCACACTCGCTAAGGCTTTAACACCATAAGCGGAGGCTTTGCCACGGTTGGACTAGCATTCTCTCCTTAAGGTCGCCTGATCCTGTGTGGAGATGGATGAACATAATCGGGTTAAAAAGAGCGCTATAATCCAATATCTTAATGGGGCTAGTTCTGCCTATGGCCAGCCTGCGGCGGCCCCGCTTTTACAGTAAGAAATTAAGCAATAGTGCCAAGCATACGGATCAATAAGAAAGAAAATACAGTTGATGAAAACTATGATTTGAGATCATGTCGCATCTGAGTAATGGCTGGCCAATAAAAACAGAGAAAAAGCTAGGGAATAGATAATCAACCATGGTTTTTGTAACCATTTGTAGATTGTTTGCTCTTTTGAAGAAGACTGAAGAGTATCTGTTACAATGTTGCCCCAAAAGGCTAGACACAGCTAATATGCCAAAATGGGTTGCAGCTACGTCCAAATCGCATACTACCATATTAAAGGTATAGTCAGTGATTTTGGACGGAGTTAGCTGAAGCGAGCAGTTTTGAACCTCAAATACAAACAAGTACAGCCCCACGCTTCAGTGTTCCCTACAAGGCCACGCCCTTAAACACTTCCACATGCATGTATGGCTGCAAAGACACGCCCCTAAACACTTCCACGTGCATGTATGGCTGCAAAGACACACCCCCTAAACACTTCCACACGCATGTATGGCTGCAAAGACACACCCCCTAAACACTTCCACACGCATGTATGGCTGCAAAAACACACCCCCTAAACACTTCCACACGCATGTATGCACAATATGACTAAGAGGCGAATGGAGACTTCTTGTCCTGATTGGCTAGATGTTGATGGTCCACATCATTTGTTTTTTCTCCTGTTTACTGATACTTTATTGAAACGGCCAGAATTTCAGAAATCTTACAGAGTGTTCTGACTTTTAAAAAATTGCCGACCCCAACTTTAATATTAAAAAGCAATTAAATTACGGTTGAGTCACATAGGCCTGAATATCAACATTGCCACCACAGAGCGCTAAAGAATAACGAGGCGTGTTGACAATAATCAGGCTCACAATGTGTCAAAACAAATTGAGGTGACCTTTTGCTAATGCCTGCTTTAAAATTAAGGCATTAATCACGTTTCCAAAACATTTTACTTACTATATGTCTGCTACAGCTACAGCACAGTCATGCATTTAAATGTAACTACAAAAATCTGTGCTCATATCCAACCATACAGACAGAGAGGTAGATTAGTGCATACTTGCACACAAAGCCCGTTCTCAGCTACGTATACTTCTCGGCCATTGACATACACGTCTTTCTGAATCATCCAAATTCAGGATGGAAGAAAACCTTGAGGAAGTGAAAATACAACAGCGACTAAAATACAACTCCCGCTTCTCTGCCACCCTCTCCCCGCTCGTGCTAAATTGAACTTCTCCGGTGCTAAATCACAGAGAGAAAGCACACACTGCAGCAAACAGGTCCCGCTCGCCTTGACTTTATCTCTGCCAAGCGCCGGGTGCTTCATGCCCATATTTCCCTGTCTGCGAGAGGAGGACACAGCCGTTTTTTACTGCAGCCCGCTCAGTTACGGCTGAGCTACAGCCTGATAAGGGAAGCAATACAAATCCCGACAAGGTGGCTGACTGAGTAGGTTAGTAATTGTGAACAAGACAAGGTAGCCTGGGCATACAACGTTTCTGACATCCAAATGTCGATTGACACGACCACACAAAGGGACAGTACGCCATGCACCAATAAGAGGGCAAACAGAAGAAAGGGTAATCTATGTCAAGAGCTCCATGGTATGCAGATAGTCTGGTGACCTAGAAAGGCACAGCAGACCTTCAGCCGAGGGCCGCTGCTGACCTCATCACCACGCGTTATTCCTCCATTTGTCTTTTATGAGCCGTGACAAAATTCGACTCCATCCTTAACATTTTGAGTGATGGTCAATATTGAAATACGACTCCTAAAACTAAACTAATTTACGAATGGTGACAATCTCCAGGCCGAGGTATGATCTACGACTGCAATTACACGACTAAGATTAAATAAGATGACATCATTTGGCATCACAAATCACAGTGATGGAGTGGGTGGCTGAAGATGAAAAATAAAATCCCCCTGAAACATGTAGAAGCTGAATGTCTTGGCAGCTCATAACCTGGCAGGTCAGGTAGTCAGCAGGACTAATATCAGCACCGATCTGATACTGTTGGTATCAGGGCACATATTGGCCTGAAACGCTGAAGCGATATCAGATCGGATTTGACATTTTTATCAGTGGATCCGACGCACCAACATATTTTTTTTACGTCCGTGAACGTGCGTGATTTTGACCGGCCCAACAAACATGTTGCATGTGAACACAGGACACAGCTTGTCCTAAAGCATGCCACCACTGCGCCTCTGATGATTTGCATAGGTTGCCAACAGAGCTTGAGAGAGTCGGCTCGGTTAACGCGAGGACGTCAGTATCAGATCAGTGTCGGGCATCGGCCAATATTCACAGCTCTGATATCGAATATCTAAAATGGGGGAAAAAAAGTTTAGTGATACCAGGAATCTGTGCATCCCTTTGTATGGGCAGTCCTTTTTTTCATTTGTGGCAAAGCTATACAAAGTAAAACACCTAAAGGACAATTCTGGCATGCAAACGTAGTATCTGTTAATTGTGTGTGTCAAAGGAATTGCCCTAAATGGCAACACAGCTTGTGTACTAGGAAGAAGTGCGGCTACGTCACTACGTCCACTTGCGCATTCTATGTCAAAAGAGTACCAGTACCCCACGCAGGCATACTATTACGAGATGCTATGTGGTACAGTAATATGCACTAAATAGTGGACGGTGCACTTCCTAAGCAATTCAGCTACTCTACACAGACCTGGGTCTACTGCCACGTTAGGATCGACGTTGTGCGCGACAATTAATTACAAATGTGCGTGCATTGCGCGTAGATGCACAGTCATTTCTTTTGAATTGTGTTGAGCTCATTCAGACGAGTCATGCCTACAGGTCACGGCCGTTACCTGACTATCCTACATGCTCTTCATGGCAGGCTAGCCTCTAGAAAACATGGCTAACAGCCGGCTACACCATAATCCCGCCACTTAAACCCCAAAACAAAGTGACATCGTTTAAGTTTTTTCCCTTTAACTAAGTGGGAGCATGAGTCATGTTGCTTGTGGCCTTTTGGTAGCTAGAGGCTAAAACTCTACAGCTGTGTGTTGGGCGGCCAAGGTTAACCCAACTCAACCCAACCCAGCCCAACTCAACCCAACTCAACCTAACCCAACTCAACCTAACCCAACTCAACCTAACCCAACTCAACCTAACCCAACTGAATGTAGTCGCGAGATTCTACAGGTGGTCAGCAGAGATGACGACGACGCAGCTGGTACTGCTCAACGC
>JAOUQW010000019.1:7266040-7276081 GCA_028565825.1 Olivaichthys viedmensis | reverse complement strand
AAAGAACGAGAGACTCCAATCAGCAAAAGTAGTGTCAAAAGAAGTCTAGCTAGTAGTGGTCTCAAAGGACGAGTAGCGTCTCTAAACCACTTCTCAGAAAGGGAAACAAGACCAAACGCTTGGCATGGGCTAAGACATACCAGCATTTCACAGTGGATCACTGGAAAACAGTCCTATTTACTGATGAATCCAAGTTTGAGATTTATTGCAGTAACAGAAGGGTTTATGTAAGGAGATTAACAGAAGAGAGATTGATACCAAGTGGATCAAAACAACAGTGAAACATGGTGGTGAATTTTAAATGTGGTCTCAGACTTTTCGACCCCACTGTATATATATAGTGCCCCCCAGAATTATTAGCACCTTTTATAAAAATTACACACAATAATTAAAATTTTACACTCAAACAATAGGAAAAACTACTTGCCTTTTCTCTAAATAAAATAAAAAATAAAAAACATATGTGGCACAATTATTGACACCCCTAATATTTTGGAATATTTAAAATAAATGCAAACAAATTGGCATCCAATAATATTACTTGTAAATTGCTCTCAGTCCCCAGGAACTCTGTTGTTGTCTTTGACCATTTCCTGTTTTCTGGGGTTGTAAATATGAGATTGCACACATGTAAAACCCCTTTGTTCTGCAACACTTTGTGGAGCTTTCAACACAAAAGAGACAGGTGGTTGTTGACCTGCACAAGTCAGGTAACAGATATAAAAAATTACATAAGCAGTTAAAAATATTTAAACACGATTAAACGCAACCATGGCCATGATAAACAGGTTCAAAAGTCTGAAAAAGTAGAAAATTTGCCAGGAATTGTAAATATTACTCATAAAAACAAATACATTTGCAACTGAGAGTAGTTAGTTTAAACCTAACGATGTGCAGAATTTCAGTTGCACCACAGACACTTATGGCGCATCGTGATGTGTTTCACTATCACCAGCCAATCAGGTACACAATCCGATATAAACAGGAAATACTACATATATTATCGGGACACAGGAAAGCGGTTAGTGCCTGTCTTTCAAACTCCAAATGGATTGTGTTTTACAATAAAGTAGGGACTCAGAATTTCCCTCTCCTCTATTTATTTTATACTGGTATGGGCTTTTTCTGTTTCCGCTGAAATTAAACGGCATTTTAGTAACGGACCATAAACGAAAAATAACGAGGCGGCGGCAAACATTTGAATACGCTGAACGACAGAATTAGTATAACATTACATTTATAGCAAAGTTAAAAAATTTATTTGAATATACCTTCCTAATAATCCCAATTTGATCCATGGCATTTTGCGCTGGCCGAGGAAAGAGCTCACTACGCTGGCTGATGTACAAATAGCCAATTAGCAAGTGGAAGACACCGACAGCATTAGCGCCGCTACACGTTCATGTACACTGTAAACCCAAACAGTACTGCTTTCTCAAACATTAAGGGTACAGCAAACAAAACCAGTTATTCAGTTAACCCAACAAACTACTACGTTTTCTTAACAACTGATGTTTTAATTTTATGTGGATTAATGTTTGTGTGAATATCGATATCTAAATTATAACTTTTGAGTGTACAGACACGCAGCGTCTGACGTCATCAACGTCACGACGTTCAGCCTAGGTGTTGTCGTTTCCCGAATAATCGAGATGACTACCCTTTAGCGCGCAACACGAATTCGCAAGTAACAGAGCAAAACTGTCAATTAATTTACAAAACTCCAGAAAAATCCAGACATGACTAAGTGAAAATTATTTGTTTTGTGTTTTTTAAATTTTATTTTACAATCGTGGACTTGGATGACCCTATCAGTATGTGGAGGCAGTTTGGCGCATTATTGTTAGCTAAGAAAAAGTAATGTAACGTAACGTTATGCCAGTCTGCCAGCCTAACTGAATCCTTTACCAATCAGTCGTCAACAGTCACTATATTTCAAAGTGTGATGCTGCTTCTTGTGAGATGCGCTCTGGTGAGTAAAAAGGTTTTGCAAATTTCACTTATCTTTTGTCAGGCGCAGTAACAGTAAGGCTAACGTTAATTGAAGTTAGCTGGCTAACACATCGAGATAACTTTGCACTATTTGGAACTGCTATACGTTAGTCCCATACTGTGGACACAGTCAAGCTCTGTGTTCAAATAGTTGAATAAGTTGCTGAACGCAAAGTGTTTGTAGGAAAATGTAACGTTACTCATGTATCAAAAATAAATATATTCATGGTGAGGTAGAATATAGCTTAGTTTCACTGGTAGGTAAAAACCCTGTGTCTCCAATTTGGGAGTTTAAGTTTTCATATCAGTTGGAATAGCGCGGCAGTTTCACTAAAGCAAGCATAAAAGATGGAAGGAATAAGGATAAAAGGTAGGACTGGTGGAAGTAAGGAACGTGGAGAGAAAAACGTTATTTAAATTGCAGGATGCAGATGATTCAATGGAGTGGAAGTGCAAGTTGTGTTGTGTATCCTTAGACACCTGGGCAAAGTTATTGCACCTGGGCACCATAAGGCAAAAGTGATAACCAAGTGGCTCGGGGAACACAACATCGAAATTTTGGGTCCATGGCTAGGAAACTCCCCAGACCGTAATCCCATTGAGAACTTGTGGTCAATCCTCAAGAGGCGCGTGCGCGTGACAGGTAAATGGTATTAGAATCATTATTATATTATTGAAGAAAGTGAGGTGTGCAGTTGTACTCACTTGGACATGGCACCAGTTGACATCTCCTGATGTTCTCTGGCTTGGTGTCCTTACAGATCCCGATGGTGTTATCAGGAGTACTGCACATAACCTGCCGCTCCTGAGTTCCGTTTCCACAGGTGACAGAGCACTGAGACCACACGCATACACACACACACACACACACACACACAACATTAACATTATACAGTACATTAACAATGGGGCACAGCTTTTGAGATTCATATCATCCCCTTTTCATCTGTCCAAAACACACTCACCAGGGACCAGGGTCCAGTCCTCCACTGGGCGGGACAGAGGTGCCGATTACAGATGCGGCGGCTCTCGGGCCGATCATCGCTGCAGTATTTGGAGTTGACCGTTTTGTGTGTGCCGTCCTCGTGAGGCCTCACACAGCGCACAGGCCGAGTCTGAGTGCCCGTCTTACCACAGGACTTACTGCACTCCTCCCAGTCCCCCGTCACCCAGCTGCAAGATACACATGCATACACACAGACACACATACTTTACCATTCCGTCCGTGGTGATCCCCTTCGAGCCAAACTACAATGCAGTACAGTAGAATGCTTACACAGGTTCGGAGCACTGTTTCAGGTTACAAGCTCGGCTGATGGCACGGGGTTTGGGGATGTTGGCGCAGAACGTGCGGTGCACCATCTTTCCGTCTGACTTCCTGCGGCAGCCAAACCGAGTGTACTGCTTCCCTGCAAAGCAGGAAAACACATGGCCACACAAGCTGTGGTCAACCACCACTTCTCAAGGACACTCAGAGTAGTGACCATGAATTTACTGTAGCATACCTCCACCACATGGCTTAGAGCAGTGGGACCATTTCTTCAAAGCCCACTCAAAGTACGCTGTGTCATCCTGAGGTAAGCTGTTCTCCATAGATGATGGCGGTTCCTCTGGTAGGATGTACTTGTAGGACAGAGTGACTTTAGATGTACCGTGAGACTGGACCTGGAGAAAGGAAGACATTAAGAAACTATTTCAGAATGACAACTTACACTCTTAAAAATAAAGGTGCCAAAACCTTTTTTTTTTAGAGTTATGCCATAGAAGAACAATTTTTGGTTTCCTAAATAACTTTTTGATTGATGGATCTTTAACCATTTTTATTGGTGCCACAGCGAACTATAAAAATTCCCATCATAAATGTTACTATTATGTGGAAGAATCGTTGTGTTAGTAAATGAGTATTCAGTTTACGGTGGTTAAAAAATCATGGACCAAAAGGTTTTAAGGGAACTTCTAAAGAACCTTTCCTGGCACCTTTATTTTTAAAAGTGTATGTTGCTGATCTGAAACAAGTGATGGACACAAGCAGATCACAAGCATATTTTCTAAGCCTTTAAAGCCCATGTGAAGTTATTTTCATGATTATTTTCGTGATTACCACACTCCTAAAAAAAAGGTTCCTTAAGAGATCTTTGTATGGTTAAGGGTCCTAACTTCCTAAA
This sequence comes from Olivaichthys viedmensis, assembly GCA_028565825.1. NCBI lineage: Eukaryota > Metazoa > Chordata > Actinopteri > Siluriformes > Diplomystidae > Olivaichthys > Olivaichthys viedmensis. The sequence continues at coordinate 7,271,924 of JAOUQW010000019.1, read as the reverse complement.
TGGGTTCTACTTGGAACCTTTTCTAAAAAGAAACCCCTTTGTTGTAGGGTTATCCATAATACCCTCAAGGGCTCTTCTAGATGGACAAACCAAAGAACCCTTTAGGAAACTAAAGGGAACCTTGTTTTCTAAGAATTATTAATTAAGTATTATCTATAGCGTCTGTGGTGAATTTACTATCAACTTCTACAGTTTTCATCTGGCCATTCTAACTTTTAGGCTCTGGTGAAAAACTTGAAATTTTGTAGTGTTTAACTACAATGAAACCCTCCAGGATGAATGAATAACTGAATAATAAGGACATATATTCATATCGTCGCTGTCCAATCATATATCTCCACTTTTTGCATTTTTTAAAACTTTTTATCATATATGGAAAGTGGGCAAAAACCTCTATCTATCCCATAGCAGTTAACATCTAAATGACCAATGTAAAGCTGACAAATCACACCGTGAATTTCGGATTTATTGTGTATGATTAATGACATAAAAAAGTGTTTTTTCATGTTCCTGAAAAATTGGAATTTTGGAGATACATGTTTTTCATTGGACAGCGACGATATATTTCTTGTATGAACCCTTTGTAAATGCTTAGTAAGTGGCAGATCTCTAGTATCACAAGGAATATTTTAACATTTGATACCATGTTGACAGAGGTTTGAATATTTAACAGCAATGTAGCAAAAAATAATAATTTGATTAACAATAAAGGAACATTAGTACAGAGCCCTTCCTGAAATCTATGGTGATTTGTAAGAACTAAGAACTGATTATTTACGCTGAGTTGCAATAAGTTATGTTATTTAAGTTACAATTCAAATGTTGCCATTATTTTCTGTCATTGTTACAAAGCACAAGTACAATGTGTGTTTAAACTCTCCACTGTGAATTATTTCCAGGTAAGAAAACACACACATCTTCATCTGGACTGTTACACACACTCACTCTCATTACCATGATGAGGACTCCGTATGTCAGTGGGCCTGTGGTCTGGACTATCTCCATGTCATCGTCGTTGGTGTACTCCCACAGCACACCTTTCTCAATCACTGTTCTGGTCTCAGGAAACTCGTCCTCACTGTTCAGGAATAAGTCGTCCGTGGCTTGGTTCTTCACCGCTATGGGAAAAAGCGTCAACTTTACAACCACAACTCTCAACACAGTGTGACTCATGATTAGAAGAAATCCAGCAAGGAGAAGATCAGTCTTGGTTAAGCTGTAACCTGGGTGGTTGGAGTAATGGAGATAAATCAACACAATGAGAGGCATTATTTTCCAGACGTCCGGATGTTTTGCAGGCACTGAGGCAAGCTGGACCGACTAAAGTTTTCAATGCCAAGAAGAGCCTATCAATAACAAGCAGTGGGAGGCCAAACACTCAGACACTTGAGTTATGAGCAAGAGAGTTTTCAAAATGAATCATTCAGGTGAAGCGCCTTACCCAGAATGTGAGGGGTTCCTTTAAACTCCTGGATCAGGACTTGCCTTGCTCCCCTGGGAATTTCCAAGATCTTCAGAAAACCTGAATGTTTATTTTAGAAAGTCATCAGGAAGCTACTTATGAAGAAGCAGGTCTACGAAACATTGAAGAATGTTTTTGTTGTACCAGATCTTATCTTATCTTATCCAGTGCAAAAGTCTTAGGCACCCTACATTTTTTATATAAAGTTTGTCATTTTCCAAAAAATTAAAGAAAGTAATATAAATTAAATTAAAGTCATTAAAGAAAGTAATATATTAAGTAGTTTTAAAGGCAAAGGCTGGTCACACCAAAGTTGATTTGTTTTAGTTTTTTTTTTACTGTTTACTGCTCTTTATAGTCCTTTTTTATATTCTAGAACTTTAAATTTTTATTATTTTTTAAAAGCATTTTCGCTTTACAGAATTTCTTTACATGTGCCTTTTGCAGAAATGGGCATGCGTTAGGAAGCCTAGGAGTGGTTTTCCAGTCACAGATCCAGCCTGGGGCTGGAATTACAATGTTAATGGTGCTGCACCATTAAAAAACATTTTATTTGGTTCAGTTTGGTTTGCATGCTTCTGGAAAACCATGTTCCTGTACAACATTGTTGCAGAAACAATGTTCACCCAGGTATATTTTATGCATATTAATACAAAATGAGCTTTTTTCAAATTATTTTATTAGTGGAATATCACTAAATAATAAATTGCATTCTATTTGTACATGCAACTCTAATATCAAAATCCCTTGTTGAACAAACCTCAACCACACAGTTTGCACCATCGATATCTTCTGAACCTGCTTAATGCAATACTAACTCAGGTGCTTTACTTGCCCCCTGCGCTCTACGTGTGCAATATTCAAATGTCTTAAAATTTAAATGTACTCAAATGTTCTATGTATGTAGTCATGTGTAAGTTTCAGTCGTAAAGTCTGGTAAGAGACAGACACCCACAATGCTCACCTGGTTTCTTGGTGCTCCGGGTGAAGTTGCCTTTGACGATCTTGCAGGTGGAGTTGTTCCCTCCACACACACCACATTTATCTTCCTCTAGCTCGGAGGCTATCACATTATCACAGCCCACTTTCTGCACAAACATCAGTGGCAATGGAGACATACATGTCTAAATCTCCTCAGTGCTTTATGTGTGTGTCTATCATTCCCTCCTTAAAAAAGACAATCTATCCTCCCTATAGACTGCTATAATTCCCAGAGGTCAACACATAGGACTAAGGCATTCTGAATTACAGCGATATGTAGATGTCATGTACATGGCACAGTTCATCATCATAAACACAAAATGAGAAATGCGCAGGGGTTAGACACGTCCCCCACTAATATCCTACTGTGCTACATGTGCCCCCATGTTTGTGGTATCCGAAAAGTAGTAGCCTACGAGTTAACTCTCATTTTGCTGGCTGTTTTATTTATACTACATGCTGTGGATACCCAATCAAAATACACTTCCATAATGCAATACTATTCCATTTTTTGAGTACAAAAGCGTAGGAGAGCAAATTAGATAGACGCCAAGAGAAATAGCAAATATGAAAAGAAGACAAGATATTTCATCATTGTTCAAGAAGATGAGGACTGATGTGATTTAAAAGCTAGCTGTATTTTTTTTGAATCCCTAATTGAATGTGTTCCACTGTATTATCTGTTTAATTAGCTAGTCTAATGAGCTAAGCTAGGATGTACACAAGCCAAGAAATCTGCATTAGTCAGTCCTAACAAACTTGCATTGAACAGCACTGCAATCACATTTATCAGGATAAGTTGGATAATTTTGTGTAATTAAAGTGAGCAAGTGGTTTATCTCAACAAATGATCAAAGGTAACAAGTTTTTGGACTCTTTAAAAAGTAGCGAAAGAAAGGAAGGGGGAAATGCAATGCAGTATCTGCAATAGCAAATACTATATTGTAACACAGGGGGTGGGTTTTTCTTCCCAAACGTGATGTTTTGTAGTTCTGCACTGAAAATTTCTGAGATGTGCCAGCTTTGAGTCATTTGCAGCGTTAGCCTATGTGCATGTTCCCATGTTAATAAAAGACATATAAATAAGTGGTAAGTTTCCACCATGTGTTTTGCGTTTATAAGGGTTCGGTTTGTTCTGCAATGCTTATTTATCTATCTATCTATCTATCTATCTATCTATCTATCTATTTATCTATCTATCTATCTATTTGCTTGCTTGCTTGCTTATTTACTTACTAATTTATTTACTTATTTATTTATGTACTTACTTATTTATTAATTTATTTAGGTTGTTCGTTTGTATTTGTGACCAACAGATTAACAAATGCTGCTGCCAAAAATCATTTGGCATGAGAATTTAAATGCACACCCCTGACGGAACTAGCATTAATGTTTCCCCCTGGCCTTTCCTAAATTACTCCTACGTGCCTGGAAAAGTGAGACTAAAAGAGAACCAGGAAGGAGCCAAGGATAGCCAACTGAGATTTATTTGATTAGGCCTGACATTTTTCACTTGATAGCATTGAAGGGGATGCATTCCAGTGATGGGCCCAGTGTCTGCGGTCTGTGTGTGTGTGTGTGTGTGCGCATGTGTGGGTTACCTCGCACTCTCCACGCACACACACGCTGTAAGGATCCTTATAGGAGCAGCGCGTGCCATCGTGTACCATCCTCTTCATGGAGACCACATCTCCTGTTTCTTTAGACTGGCAATAGAGCTGGCATCTCTCCTCAGCTACCAGCGCCCACACAAACACAGAGGGGAAAGGGGGTTTAGACATGGTGGGGTATGGGCAAGTTTAACAATATTTGTGCTGAAGTTTTCAAAATGACCAAGTTAGTGATATCAAATTAGTCTTTTAAATTTTGATCAAACATTTTAATTTGTAGTTTTTGTTAAAACCGTCTTGGTGTAGAAATTTCCCCTCTGGGATCAACAAAGTCTTATCTTATCGTCTCCTATCATCTCTTATCTTATCTTATACAGTGCAAAGGTCTTAGGCACCCTAAATATTTTATTTACATTTTTGTCTAAGATGTTTATTTATGTCTTCTGCATTAGTGTGTCATTATAATAGAGCAAATTTTAGATTTCCAAACATTAATTTTCCAAAAAATTAAATGTCAGAGAAATTTTTGGAAGTCATTAAAGAAAGTAACATATTAAGTAATAGACCACTTTTTAGATAAAAGCAGTTTTTTTTTTACTGTTTACTGTTCTTTATAGTCTTTTTATATATATTCCAGAAATGTTTTATTATTTTTTTAAAGCATTTTCTCTTTACAGAATTTCTTTACATGTGCCTTTTGCACAGTGCTGTAGTATAACTCGGTTTTAGAACAATCCTCCAAAAAGCACCTCATTCCCAAAAGTGTCTACAGTGAAAACAGAACCATTCTGTGGGCATGAAAGGGTGCAGCTATCCATTGGCTAACTGAATTCCATCCAATGTAAGAGCAGTTTCGTCCTGGTGGAAAATTGGAGATGTCATTGCTGCCTAATTACATTTCCATTTGTCTCTGCTACAAAACTCTGGAGCCTTACATTCAACTAACTCTCCCTCCGTTCCCAGCCTAAGAGCCTAATATTTGTCTACCGTTCCCAATATTTTGGATAGAAATTCAACTCCAATCCAGTAACCATTTCTTAACTAAAGCATAACTCAAAAGGCAGAAACAGGCAAGCACACTTGGTCCCAATTCGAGTCAATGGTAGTCCAATTGTATCAAAAGAGGGCCTTTGTTCAGACACAGAGTTTCCTTGCTCCTTTTCTCTTTTGGACTTCCTTTGATTTTGCTATTGCCATATTATATAACAAATAAGTTATGACAGCTCAGTATTAAATTCTTCAGACTTCCCAGAGCGACAGCAGGACACAGTAACACCAGACCAGAACCCAAGCATACAATCAAGCATGTGTGTGTGCCTAACTAAAAACTCTAAGCTCCATTCTTACTTTGAGACTGCTGGGAACATATTCTCCAATATGTGTTCAAGCAGTGAAAAAAACTGACATGTTCAATGGCACATGGAGGACATCAGAAACCAACCAAAACATCTCACTCAGGCCATGTCCACACTAATACGGATACAAAAACGCTGTCATTGCCGTTTTTACATCATTTAAAAAAAAAAAAGTTTTTTCGTCCACACTGAAGCACAGACACAAGCATGCAGATTGTGCACGCTACTTGAACCAGGAAGTTTACACTGTTTACGCGGTTTGATGTAATGTGCGCCAGCCAAAATGGATAAGTTAAGTGACATAAAAAGACACTTTACAGTCGTGGCCAAAAGGTTTGAGAATGACACAAATATTAATTTTCACAAAGTTTGCTGCTTCAGTGTTTTTAGATCTTTTTTTCAGATGTTACTATGGTATACTGAAGTATAATTACAAGCATTTCATAAGTGTCAAAGGCTTTTATTGACAATTACAT
>JAOUQW010000019.1:7230229-7245945 GCA_028565825.1 Olivaichthys viedmensis | reverse complement strand
CCGTGTTAAAGAAAATAAAAAGATGTTGTTTGTACAAAGCGGCTTCGTACATGTGTCCGCACCCCCGCGCCTACACAACGTGACAAGTATACTACAGGTTTTATCCAAGTTCACTACAAGTATACTAATGTATACTCTAAAAGAAGTATACTAAGTGTCAAGTATACTGACAGTTTACTTTTGATACTAGCATGTCTAAGTATACTAGAAGTACACTATTTTACTTTTGCTACACTAGCATTTTTAAGTATACTTGGGGAAGTACACTACGTGCCAGGTAAACTATGAGTTTACTTTTAGATGTAAAAGTAATAATATGGTTATGAAACGTATTTCTGAGTACGATATATATTCAGGTCTACCTATATTAAGTCCACATTAAATTCTTATTTAAAGTTTTAAACAGGTACACAATATGCCCAGAAACCATTTTTATCAAGCATTTTAAATTGTATTTGGAGAAAAGATTTCAAACCCCTTTATGCAAATTCATGTTTACTTGTTTTTTCTGTACAGTATCTCGGCCAATACTTGTCTTTAAATGTGCTATATAAATAAATGTGACTTTAACGTGAACAAAAAGACAGAACAAATTATTTGTTTTAAAACTCGCTTCTGAGTGGCAGTCTGGTTTTAAAGTGAGTTTAACGAGTACTACAGTCATTAATAAGTATTCGGCTAGTTCACGAATAGTATTTTCAAAGTATTCCTCAGAATAAACTTAAAACATGTAATAAGTTTACTTACAAGTACACGTTTTGTCCCAATTTAGCCGGAAGCAAGTATAGAACTAATAGATGGATAGTAAATAAAGTAGTTAACGTAGTTTAAGTATACTTATATATGTACTTAATGCACTGATAGTATGCTTGTACTAAATGTACGAAAGTACACTATATTTTCATGACATTCCTCCTACCTTTTTACTTCATTACGTTGCTGAAGTATTGCTTTAACATGTCAGTTAGATTTTCAGACTGTCTACAACTTCACCTGCCTGTTGGACCTTCCTAACAAATGGAGGTTAGCCACATAAAAAAACAATGTACTCGTTTGTTAATGCAATCGGTTAGCAATATCCTTACCATTAAATCTGCAAAATGTCATTCTTAATTTAAAATAGACATTAAAATAGCCATAACAACGGCGCCACGCACTTCTGTTTGTTTTGTTCATGTCTGTTCACGCTCCCATTATGTCATTAGTGGTGTCACCTGTGTTCCAGCTGTTTTCCGTCAAGTTCCCTTGATTGTGTCTGTAATAATATCCCCGCTGTGTCTGTGTCCCATGTCTTCGATTGTTTGATGCCACGCTGTCTGTTTAAAGCTCCGTGTTTGTTTCTTGTGTTATGTTAGATGTTTGTGAGTTTAAATAAATGTTTTGTATGCAACGGCTTGCGCTTGTGTCCTGTCTCCGCCACCACAACGTGACATTCACAGTTTAAGTCGATAAATGACCAAGCCATGTTATTTGTTTAATGAGAAATAGTACGTACTTCCTTTATTTTAAGAATTGTTCTTTTAAGTCAGCTTCTTTAAAGCTTTCATCTTTTTTTCACCATGCATTGGTTTAAAAAAAAGCGTTGTGTCTGGCCTGTAAGGATCATTGTAGCATAGGATGTGGGTGGAAACAACAAAGAGAAACATACACACACGACAATGCACAAGAGCATGTGCACATACTACTGGCCACTGTGGAGAATGAAACTATGAAGCTGTAAACATTCTGCATCTACATTAGCTAGCAAACCTTCTGACATCATTTCCTAACACACACACACCACTGTTCATGCAGCATAAACACACCTCACACAAACACTCCCCTCATCACTCTCAGCCAAAACACAGGCCCAAGAAAATAAGCCTAATTACGGTCTTTTCTATGAGAGGGCCACTGGTGCACAGTAATTACAGGACTGCACAGCAGCTCAAACTGTGAGTCTCACCTAAAAAACCAGGCCAACCGAAATGGAAACAGCAGTGCTGAGATGGCCACTCCAGGAGTAAAGGGCATGTTCCATCTGCATAAGACATTGTGCATGTGAGTGTGTTAGAGGCAAGGCTGAGGGGAAGGTGGAGACATGCAAAAGCAGCAGAATCACTGGAGCTGCAGGAAATGAACTCTCCTCTGAAACACTGGGCCAACGGAAAAACTGGAATGTTGTTGTTTTAGGATGAGGAGATATTTAAATGGAAAACATGTGTCTCTCACACACACATACTCAACAATACATTAATTTCAATCGTTTTGTTTCCACTTTAAAAATATTGCAGTAATGTATTTTTTGCGCATGTGTCATCTAATCAGTTGATATTTCCAATTGACACATATGGCAACTCTGTGCAAAACTTTCAGCAACCTGCTAATCACTCATATTATACTAGCTTGTTGAAAAAACAACAACATTCAAAAAATTTTAGGATATATATCAGGATATAATGGATTCAATGGACTCCACTCATTCTTCATTCAGTTACAGATCCAGGATATATTTATGTGTAATAAACTCAATTGTTGTATTTAATAGGATATATTTTGTGTGCAATAAACTCAATTGTTGTATTTAATGAAATATCCGCATACATTAAAATTACTGATGTGAATATCACAGTTCATTAGGTCCATTAAATCACCATTAAACCACATTTTATCTCCAAAAGGTCACTATCCGAGGCCACCAGACTCCTGTAGGACACCTTTGAATCCCATTAGAAAACCATCAAATGTGTCTAGATTTAGTCACAGGTCACCCGTTAAACCATGAGGACCCTTTAAACTATGACATAAACACAAAATACCACTACTTACCATTACAAACTCAATGGGAACCTGTAATGGTTTCCATGATTTTTTTTCAGCAGGAATACAGGTGGTTTCAGATCGCAAGGAGGCCTATACATGATTTCATACTAAGCTACCACCAATCACATGGCAAATACAAAACACACAGACAGTATATTGCATATAAGTAGATAAGATTTTCAAAGTTTTGTGAGACCAATCAGAAAAAAAATGGTTGGTGCTTCTAGAATCTCAAAGTCAAATGGAGATTCGGGCACCCAGCTGATCACCAGCCCTGAGCAATATGCCACATTAGATATTCTGAGGTGTGTGTGTGTGTGTGTGTGGTAAGGTTGAAATGTCAGGGTGACTGAAATGGGAAGAGACTTGAACAGATGCAGGAGATGCCCTCTTCATACTCAAGGTGACAAGCCAGGGAAAAAATTTGACGAGACCAGATGTGCGTGCAAGGTCACCAACCTTATATCTAACGATTTGGATTCTCCTCCGTATTTACCTACAGCCCCCGAAATACCTAAAATGTTTTAGTTTTTTTTAAAGTATAAAACAGCATCTAGATTAAAAATAAAAAATTCAATCTTTTAGTGAGCACTTCTAGAGTTTAACCCACCCTAAAAAGTTTAGTTGTGCCATAAAAAAAAGCATGCACTACAGTAAATTTCTTAGATTATACATAATCACTCTGTTTCAGCATTCAGGCATTTTTTTCAAATAATTTAATATAACTGATTTGTAACTGCAAGTCCTTCCACATGTTAAAGAGTGACTCAGGGCTGTAAACAGTGCTTGGAAAAGAAATACAAAATGAACCTCCTCAGCCAGAAGGACCTAAACAAAGACAAAGAAAATAGCTTTGGTTTGCCTTTAGTTTAGCTCCTAATGTTTATAGGCGAAAAACAAAGGCATTTTTAAAGCCTGTCCTGTCACTCTTCCGTCTGTCTCACTTTTCCCCTCCACAAGTTTTACAGCAACTCTGAGTTTTGCCCTTTTCGTGTCTGCCAAGTGGAGCTTAAAATCCCATCAAATCTGCCACGTAGACATTGGCTGCCTGAGTCCAGGCTTGGCTGCAACATGTCTCTGCTGGATTTAAGTATGAGCTTTAGCCTTCATTCACACTCACACACATACACACATGCTCCAGTTGACACAGACCTACTCATCCAAGTCTGGGCTCTTTTTTAAACCCCCCTGCACACAGTGAGCTGTTTTATTATTGGAGTCATGTATAGTACTGAGCAATATTATGTCTGAGATGCAGATGGTGAGGTACATAATACCTCCATAATGGCACGCATGTTCTACTGTCCACTCAAGGCTATAGCATGGATCCAAAATCCATTTAACCACATGATTAATTTTATATTAGCATTGCAAATACAGTGTTTAATGATGTGGCCGTGACGCCCACAAGTGACCACCATACTGCAGGGGAACAAAAGATCATAATTTAAATATTGTGTTTTCTAATTATTTTTGCAAGAATATATCATTATTTGAGTTTGAAAAACTATGATGAGTGTTGGGTGATATTCATGTACTCAGTGAGTAAGAGCTCAGTTTCGTGAAGAGCTGATTGAGCCGCTCCTTCCGTAATCAATGGCTATTTTTACATGCAAAGATTTTTGTTAATCTGAATGACGTTATTTTAATTCAGATTCAGAATGAACTGTTTATTTATATGTAGACAATCTGTTGTTTTTTTTAAACTCAATTGACATGATTGTTACGTTACCCGAGTTAGCATGTTAAGTTCAGCAATTGCCTTGCTTGTGTTTTCAACAAGTCTTAAATTGTCAGTCTCAGCAAAAAAAGACAAATAAAACTTATTGAACAGAAGACGACGTCGTTGGTTTCCCATCTCTTCTAACCGCTATGACAAGAGGTCTGCAGATAAAAGAAAACAGCAAAAAGTGGGGAGAAATGGGCTGCTCTGAATTTTTTAAAATCTTCTAAAAATTGCAGCATGAACTTTGTTTATTCACAGGACCGGTTTTTGGAACCCAGCTTGTGTTATGACAGAAATGTACATGAGCAGAATGTAGGCAAAGATTTTGATTGTGAAATGTTCAGGTCAGTTCCAAATTGTTGTGGGCTGTGGGAACTTTTGTGGTCAGCCGTGTGGGCCGCAAGTTGTTGGTTGGCTTGGGAACCTTCGATCTACAGTTTGTCCTAAATCCCACTGTCATAGTTAAAAGAAAACAATTAAAGAGAACAGGTGAGAACAATTGCTTCAAAATGGGAGCTAGTGATTTGGCTCTAATTAAACAATGAAACCTTTAAAGTCAAGTCCGGAGCCCTAAAATGAACCATATACCAACTACCTCAACAATTATAATATCTATTCTAATTTTAGATCAGGCCACAATAAAGATTTCCTGTGTGTATGTGTACATGTGGAATAACCCACTGGGTGACTCCTACTGCCAATATATTTTCTTTACTTTTTTCACATTGCCTCAGGAAAAATGACCCTGAAGGACTCAAGGCAAAGTGAAGTGAGTTTAACACAAACCGAGCCTAGACGCCTCCCCAGCTGAACCCTTCAGGCTAGACGCTGAGTGACATGTGAATCCCTCTTAGAGAAGTTTATGACTTCATCCAGCCGGGCCTCCTCTCACACCTCTCCCACACAGTGCACTAAAGGGAGTGCACTAAAAGCAAGACAGAGAGAGAGAGAGAGAGAAAGAGAGAGAGAGAGAGAGAGAAGAGGAAATGGGGAATGCATGTACGGAAGTGAACCAGCCTCAGAGACCTGAGCTAAGCTGAACCAGGTTTCTAGGAAAAATAAATTATGAAGGTCAAGACTAGTCACTGGGTTTCTATCAAGGAAATCAAACCCAATTGTTGTTAACAAACATGAGCATTTAATCCAGGAAAAATTCATAGAAATTCACAACATTAGAAATTCCTGTAGTATCAGATAATTTCACCTTCTTTAAAATGCAAGACTCATCATTTATCTAAAACCTTTTGTCACTTTAACATTTTGTAATTTTTCTAAGACGACCAAAATGGGAAACTTCACGAACGAACTGGATACACTGGAACATTCAACAGGCTTATATTCATCTGTGATAAGGGAAAATAAGCATAATGAACATGATAACTTACTGTATATTCAGCTCAGAAAGCGAAGGCTTTGCTCTCTATTGCAGTGTATTGATCTCAAAATGTGGTTCTGGCTCAAAGTGGCTCAATATGATGGAGCAGGTCACATATGATAATAATCCTAATTGAGCATCACATTCATTAATCTTGATTCAAACAACAAAATGATTATACAATGAAAATAAGTGATGAATAAAAAATATATATTTTGGTCAAAAATGGATTCTCATTTTTGTCTTTTTTTCCACACAAATATGATCATGACATCTGGTTCCCACTACCTTTTCTTCATTTTTTGACTTTTTCTTTATTTTTATTTCATGACCTTCGTATTATAAGGTTTTATCTGGGTGAAGATTGAATGCTTATAATAGTAAGGTCACAATTTGTAGACTCACCTTAATTGTGAATCCTGTCTATAACCTCACCTTACATTCATTAAAAATTGTCAGAGCTACATTATGTATTTGGCTTTTTCCTGTTTTTGTGGTTTTTAGACTGTCACACACGCAGCAGCCGCTCTGGACCACACATCCCAGAATCCCCCGCGCTCCCCAGCTTCACGCTGCAAGCCAACCGGCTTACTTCTGCGTTCCCGGTTGCCAAGCTTCTGATAGCTCGCACCTGCCTCTGATCACGTGGAATCACACATACCTGAAAGCACTCACTCTCCCCATATAAAAACCCCAAGCAAACACACAGACATCGCTGAGTATTGCTCCGATGATAAAGGACTTCCAACGCATTTCCCGGATTGCTTTCCTGTACCTGACCCTAGATATCCTGACCATGAACCTGCATGCGCCTCCGACATTCCGTTTACCGATCACCCGACCTAAAGCCTGCCCCCCAACTACTCTTTTGCCAAACCCCTTGACACTCGCTGTCTCGTGCCTACGGGCCTGCATCCACCTTGTCTGGATCGTGACATAGACTATAAGGATTTGCACTAAAACTAAGTATGATACTAGTATGGTATATTTAGTAAATTACCTCACACAAGAGGAAATTTTGCATATTATTTGCATACCCTCTTGTGATTGGCCCATGGTTACAATCAACTTACAATGCAAGCAAGTGCAACTCGGGTGAAGTTGGACATGGTTTTGTAGTGACCTAATTAAGGAATAAAACACAACGGGGCCTCCGCTTCACGTCACACCACCCCATCGTTGATTACTTTCCAATAATTGCACGTGCCGAAGTGTTTTATTCCGTTTATACCACAGCAATATTTTCTTATAGAAAACTTCACCACAGCAATGATTATAGGTTTTTTTACTTTGTTAAATAAAAACTCTTTTTAAAAATCTGTTTATCTGTTTATTGTTAGGCTTAAATTATGTGAGCATCTGCCATACAAGTCCCTGTGAAATAGTTGCTACTACAGAAACCAAACATACTGTATTAAAATGTGTGGATTAATATACAGTATTTACCTGTGATTTGCCTTGCAGCCAGCACTACAATCAGAGCTGTGCAGTTATAGAAAATGTATCAACATCTTCTGACCAATCAGAATCAAGAATTCAACAGCGCTGTGGTATAACACTCGATATCCAACATAAAACTTAATCAAATTCCGAGTGAATAGAGCCTTTATTTGCTGCAGAGTGGCAAAAAAATCTCTTTATTTTTCTCCCAAAGCCAAAACTCCAACTGCTCTCCCAACTGCTTACACTCAGGTGTGCACAGCTGCTAACTTAACTAAAAGACATCTGCTTATATTGACATGCAATATGCTTCTACCTTCATGGAGCATGCTATTAGCCAGTTAATTTACCAGAGTAGAACTGAGTCAGCTACTGTTGATACTATAGTATAAACTTGTAAACCACTCTAAAACTTATTGCAGCCCTGGCAGTTAAATATTTTGCTATTTACAAATACACTTGAAGAGAAGCATCCATATTTTTTAACTTTTGTAAGTCAACTAATGAATATTAATGAACATCAAGGGTCTCCTCATAAATATTAATGACCAGTGGGCGGTCTCAGCAAAAACGGGCTCTAAATTGGAGAAGCTGAGGGAGGCACTGTACTACAATTTATTAAAAATACATACACATTAAACTCGCTTGAGATGTGTTTCATAGACACTCAGGATTAACACAAAAGTGCTTGAATGTGCTAACATACAGCATATCTAATGCAACTGTCTAGCAACGTTTGGCTTGTATTCTCCTTTTGACGTCAAGGACAGACTTCCAACATTATATTTTTGTCTGTAAAGCTTAAAATGTGTGATTTAAAGACTAATACTTTGAATTAATAGAGGGAATAGGGAATGCATACATAGGCGTGAGGCCTGAGCTAAGCTGAACCAGGATCTGATCTATTGTATAAGTAAATCATGAAGGTCAAGATTAGTCACTATTTTCTTTATCCAGGAAATCAAACCCAACTGTTGCTGCTAAAATTACATCTGATTGCTAACAGCATTTAAAAAATGGTTTTGACAGGGATCTAACATTTGAAATTCTTCTAGTATCAAGTAATTTCATACTCTTTAAAATGTACCCCACAAACCCCTTACTAAAGACTTTATTGCCGTTCTTCTAATACCACCAACATGGGAGACTTATCTAAGGAACTGGATACAGTGGAACAATCAACAGGCCTATATTCATCTTTGAGAAAGGGAAATAAGCATCAAGAGATAAATGTTTTGGCACTAGGCTTCAGAATGCGCTCAAGAAGTGAGTCCTGACCTCTGGGGTGAAAGTAGTCTGCATGACTGATGGCTGGTTTCTTGATGTCAGATGAGCGGTAGAGGATGTGATGTCGTCCGGATCCACCCTCCTCCTCTCCTGTCATGTCGCCTCCTCTCTCCAGTGGCTCGATGAAGAACTCCTCCTGACCTGCACGGATCATCCCAGCCTGACAGAGAAAGAGAGAGAGGAGGAGCCAGAGAAAAAACGCAGACAAAGAGAAAAAGACATGTAGCAAGAGAAGGGTAAAAATGAAAGAAAGAACATTTCAGAGACAGGTACAAAGCTGGCACGTAAAGTCCATTAAGTGAGACAGCTAAGGGGCTATTTCTGTAGGCTCACTATATCATATTTTCAGCGGCTTTGGAAGAAACCCTCGGGCAACCTGATCTCCCAATCGATCCATTCTCTGTCTTCACCTAAATCATGCGTGCTGGCAGCAGCCATTATTAAAACCCTGTGATGCTACCTGCCATGGCCCAAAAAAGAACCATACTAATATATTCGCGAGAAGCTGTCACTGTGTTCCTAGAGCCAAATTTAAGCTCCCTGTGTTTACACAATTAAAACAGAACGGGTTGTCCGAGACGGAAGAAAGAAATTCAAGCCAGGAAATGAGATCAATACAAAACGTCTTCTACTGAAGAACTGACAGGCTGATATACCTGCCTTGTTCCTGTCTGGTTCTTGTTGTATCCAGTTGATATTGGCTATTTGAATGAGAACGTGCTCAGCTGCCTGAGGCGCTATGGGCATAACAATTAGAGAAAAAGACAAAGAGAACAAGCAAGAGAGAGACTGACGGGCCTGTGGGGCTGATCGATTAGAGCGCAGAGATGGAACCCACTGCGGTACCTACTACTTATTGGCTTTTCCCTGACAGAGTAAATGGCTGGATTAGAACCTGCTTTCTGAAGTTGTTCAAATACGAAATTCAAGCATGGGTCCCTCAGGTCATCCTTAAAAGATGGCCAGCCTCGATCAGGTCGCTGAGTTAGCCATTTAGCCCAGCCTCACAGAAAATATTCCACGAAAGCTGTCCGTTCCTCCTCCCTAACTCTCTCCTGCGTCCCCTGAGGGTTCATTACGAAGGAAATGGCCGTGTGCCGCATAAACCGATACTGCTGTACTAAGGGGCAGCCATCACGCTCACTCACTTCGTCCGACAATGTGCTGACAGAAAAGCGTCCATCTCCCTTTGAGATAAAAAAGCTAATTCACAACTGTGTAGTCTTCACTACTGGGTAAGATTATGAGAGTGCCACAAAACGTGATCCTAAGACCCTTTAATAAGCCTGAATATGTCTCAAGTATATGACTTTTCTCCAAGACCAGCTACATACTACAGACGAAACAGAAAGCCAATATCAGGTGATGTTTAATGTAATAATATAAAAAAATGCGTTAGGCCACAAAGCCACGCCCCAAAACACACGCCTGAATGACATGCAAGAGAGGGAGCTTTCTATCTTTCTGAATTGACAGGCAACATGATTAACAGGCAAGTAGAGACGCCTCCTTGTCTAGATTGGTTTTATATCGGTGGTCAATGTTATTCGTTGTTTCTCCTGTTTACAGAGCCTGAAGCGCCACAGAGGCCAGAAATTTCCTTCTGAGCAGACACTTTATTGACAGCTGTGAAATGTAAGAAGAACTTCACAAAATATTACAAAGTGTTCCGTCTTAAAAATGACTGACGTCATCTTCAATTTGTTTTGTTTATCTTGGACCATAAACAAATGCAAAAGTTAACAAAGCAGCCATTCCAAAACATCTAACTAAGTGTTCTCTGACTGCTTGAGTTCATACTCGGAAAGTCCATCAACTGACATGAGAAGTTTTACACAACACTTGCATAAGTTTAGGGGGTTTAGAGGACAAATTCTTTCCATCAGGAAGGCTTGCAGATAGTTCCAAAATCCTGTAAACTGAAATTATACTCCATCATAAAAAAAAAAAAAACTACTTCTCCCCAAAAAGGAAAAACCTCCACTAGTGTATGTCTTTTGGCCTCCAATCGGGCATGTTAAAACGATTAAGCGCAGAATCATTAACAAAAAGTTCAGCTTGCTGCAATTTTGCAATTTACCCAGATGACAAACCACAACACAGGCTTTCCAACAGAACAAGCAGGGCCCGCTGCACCGTCCAACACTAGCACGCTGGTCCAAGAGTTCTTTATCAGGACTACTGCTGTTTTCACTGAATGGAGGAGTCAATTCCTGCCAGCACTGAGGTGGGGAGAGAGCATGAGAGAAGTCAGATGGTTCTTCTGGGTGCATGGTGTGTGTGTGTGCGTGCGTGCGTGTGTGTGTGTGTGTGGGGGGAAGTTGGAGAGAGAACAGTTATCTTTCTGGAGACCTGTCCCTTTCAAGGCCTCTTACAATTAAGCCACAACAACTGTCTCTGCTTATGTGTGTATTATATTCATGTGTGCGTCTGTCAGCCTGTAGTGTTAATGGACTTGCACGCTCTCTTACAATGTAATGTCAGCACTGTCTAGGCCACATGCTGCTTCAAAAGTGTCTCATTGGACATTAAGCACATCTCTAATATTTCAATCTGCAGACAAATTTCCATCCTAATAGTTGATCAAATGTAAGCATCAAATTAAATTGTTGCAACAAAAAAAAAAAAAAAAAAAAAAAAAAGGCCGTGTTTCTATCAGCTCTGTTTAGATAAATAAAAAGTCACGTCTCGTAACATATGAAAGACCGAAGCGTTTAGATTTAATCTGAGTCCTGGATTGAACTGCTAAGACAGAATCCATGGCTTGGGTTAGAGAAATGGCAGACAGGGTTAACACAGGAAAATCCGTAATCATAATCCAAACTGGCAGTCTGGGGTTAAAATGAAAAAAAACACAAAAACTCTAATGAGACAAAAGGACGCAGAAACATAGGTATGGAATCAAGACTGGGTCAAAATGTTTTTTAACTTGTAAATAGATTTTCTACTTGTACAGTGATATTCACAAAACATTCATCTTATTAAATGATATTCACAAATGTATTAAAACTTGCAGTTGTATTTTAACTGTTGTGAACATGTCATTTACATTCAGTTTTGTAGTAAAGACATGTTGCATATTTGGGTCAATCTATGTCTTAGAAAAGATTCAGTTGACCATTTTTCGCATGTACAAATTTATGACCCTGTTTTGACTGAAATTTATGATCTTGTTTTGACCGACGAATAAGAACGCCATGACAAGATTGACTGTCCAATCAGGAAATGATTTTGAATATCCATATGAAAAATCATTCCAAAAACTAGACCGTCAATATTATCATGGCATTCTTATTGGTCAGTCAAAACAAGAACATAAATTTCAGTGAAAACAGTGTCATAAATCCATACTTGCAAAAGAATTCACACATGTAGAAACAGATATGTGTGAACGACTTGAGTCGCACTAGTCAACTCTAAATCTTTTGAAGCCGTTTGTGCTTTACAAATACAAAGCTTTTTCACACAAAAAAAATGTTTTCACAAAGAGTTTCTACATAAAAAACAATTACATGTTCACAACAGATACATTTGTGAAAATCACTTGTAAAGAAAATTGTGAATATCACTTTGCAAGTTCTGTTTAAGAGCTCCAAAGATTAAAAAATATATATATTTTGACCATGTTTTGATTATATACATAGGACAAGAAAACTACAAACACTGAAAATTAAGAATTAGATCATTGCAAACATGGGTAAGAACTGCTGTAGATACATTAAAGACTACCGGAAAAAAAAGACTAACAAATGAGAATATATGCACTGAGTGGGATAATAACAGCACTAGCCACAGCTGAAACATCAATCAACAAAAATCAGGGATAGTGGTCAAGGTAAAGCCAAAGCAGGAGTGTATGAACACGTAAACATGTCTCGTTGTCTACTGACGCAATATACACAATATCCTGGAGCTGGAAATGGCCTTTCATTAGTGCTGGTTACCTTACACATATACTTTACATATATGACAATCGCATTATATATTTAGCAAATCCATTGCAAAATCTGGAAATATTGTTTGTTTCAATTAAACTTTTTTTGTAAATAAATATTTTTAGCAGGAAAATTCGAAAATTCCAAAATGATGGAAACATAGATACATAGATGGAAAGAAACAGAAAAGGGGAGAAAGCTTGTGAAACCAGATAGGAGTAAATTAATAAAGATTTTGCTCAGCTCAGAGATCATGGGTATCGCAGCATTGGATTATGATGGTCTGATAACCAAGTCCAAAAGCACCATTGCATCCTAGTACAATATTAAAATGGCTTTGTTCAAAAATATACAGTATGTATAAAATCAGTGCTGTTTCACTTTTCAGTTAGGGCCAAAAAAATAAAAATCACAAAGAGACAAGTTGTGTAGGATCAATGTTTATGTAAGAACTGCTATTAAGATAATACTTCATTTTAAATGAATAAATAACTAATAAATATATCGCTAAAGGTTACATTCTTTGGGTGCATTAACAAAACTGGTGTAACGGTGCGGCGCGTCATCACTGGTGAACATTTGAAATATATGAGGTCTCCACAAATCTATGTCAAATTTATAATTTATATGAACAGATGTTACATAATTAGAAGACTGACTTCAAACACTGAAAATGGCAAAGACTAGATAACTCCATTCATAGGTTGAGCACATTCAGAAAAACTGAAGACAGGATAGAAACAGAGGGAGAGACAAATTACAGAAGGAGGGTGTTCACGTCATAAACAAGATGCCTTTTACCTATTAACACAGTAGGTTATTTGGGACCAGCTGTTTAAAGAGTGAAGCCGTGATCTACAGTGGTATGCATGCAATGATAGATAAATACACTCTCACACAGACTGTTATGGTAGCTATTGTGGACTGACAGTCTTAATCACTGTCATTCTTAACATATCATGTCATCACACAATTTTGTGAAAAAGACTTGATAAGAAAAATGCTTGGAAAATAGTCCCTTATGGGTAATTTATGATTTCTAGGAGAATAAGGATTGTTTAGTTTGCATATAAATGGTGTATATAAATATAATGCTGTTGGTGTTTAGTAAAAGAGCTATGTTCTGGTTGTTTGCTTCAGTTAGTTTCAACCAATCAAATCCAGGCATATGTGGTTTTACAGACGTCGCTAAAAAATTAGCAAAATCAGAATTTCACAATTATTCCGCCTATTTAGGAATAAATTAGTTTTATTGCACTTTTTAATCACATTGTACATTTTAAGATAATATTCCTTCAACTGTATAAATCGTTTAATCAAAATAAGACTTCTCCTTTAATGGTCCCATCGATGAAGAGTTAATTGTATTTAAATATAAACACAATTACACTCAATTTAATAGACCCATTAGACACAATAAATAAATATGCCACAGCAGTATGCAACCCAATAGACTGTTAAACCATACAAAGGGGGAGCTCATTATTTAATTCACCAGAGTCAATAAAAATCAATATCTCAAGTCAAGTCAAGTCAAGTCAAGTAGGCTTTTATTGTCATTCCTCCATATACCTCGTATACATTGGAACGAAATGTCGTTTCAACAGGACCATGGTGCAACACACAATACAGCAGCACGGTATACAGGACTACATAAAATGCAAATACACGACAGTGAGGACGTGTGCAAATATACACTATACAATAAATACACAGGACGATAAATATACAAGACAATAAATACACGGTAACTAGACTAGACAACAGAACAACATTGGATGGGGTGTTTAGCCATAGTAGCATATGACTAAAAACTAGTGCAAATGATTGTCTGTAAACTGTAATTGTTTCTAACCATAAAAAAAAAGCACACCATATAACATACAATATGAGTATTTTTCCAAAATCCTGCTGCACAGAGGTCAGCCTTAAGTAGTCCTCTAACATGACAGACCACTATAACGCTAGAGATTTACTCTGACATGGTATTACATCTGTTCTCTCAGTGAGATACTTTAAACTGAACTTTGATATTCAATAAATGCCCACAATATTCCTTCCATGAAGGTACAGATATATTGTCACAACATCTCTCAGGAAACAACAAAGCTTATAAGATATGATCTTTATAACATTTATCTCATAAACACTTGATAAGGCCAAGCCAAGTTTACTATTAGTATGACTTGGATAAATTAATCAAGACTCCATTACACAAAGAACCCGCACCTCGCATTTGAATAACTGTCTCCAAATGAGCCTGTCCAAAGAACCGTACAATCGTAATCTCAGCTGTCATACTGGGAAAGTGGGTCTATTACACGAGTGATGTGTGAAACTAAGGGCATTCACAGCTTTCTTCACCATCTTTCTCTTATAAGGTGATTATGTACTATAGCCTTGTACCTCACAGCATGGAATTCTTGCTACACTAAAAGTGGTAAAGAAGAATATATTGTAATCGGTATACCGTTAATTTTGCATTTGGCATTGGATACCACTGCAATAATGTAGACTTCTACCCTGTGATATTGTTCTCTATAAAAGAACAAGTTTCAAGGAGCGAAGGGCAAATATGTCATAATTTAGGATGTTTAAATAAGAGAATGTAAAATAATTGCTGTAATTTCCAGGCTACATTTAAACACAAAAATGTAAAAAAAAGAATTGAATGTGTTTTATGAGGAATAAGCAATTTAATGTTCTCTGTGTTCATATTATCAGGGATTTCACATTATTTCACTTCTAAAAAATAATTTTAGAGAATTTCTTTTTTGAAAGAAGAGTATTCCCAGGATCACTTACTGGCGAGGTAGGACTTGAGGCTGCCTTTGGCCATGAGTTCAGTGACAATGTAGACAGGTTCTCCCCGTGTACACAGCGCAAGCAGCTCAATGAGCTTTGGATGGTGCAGGTTCTTCAGAGCATGGACCTCCTTCACAAACTCATCCAACTTAGTGTCCTCTACAGGCAAGCAAGAGAAAGATAAGTGTTTGCACCCCAGCTAAAAATTCTAAAATAGTTTTACACTTTACACAATGTTTAACACTTTTCTTGGTCACTGTGTTAATAGCGTTAATCATAATAAAGTCTTTATTATTATTCTGAAATAGTAGTAAGTAGTAAAACTGAAGAACACAGGTGTGTCCAA
>JAOUQW010000019.1:7215472-7230129 GCA_028565825.1 Olivaichthys viedmensis | reverse complement strand
CGACATTTCATTTCAATGTATACGAGGTATATGGAGAAATGACAATAAAAACCTACTTGAACTTGAACTTGAACTATACTAAGCTATAGTATACCATACCACACCACACTACATTATACCAGACCACACTACACTGCACTATACCAGACCACACTACACTATACCACACTACACTACACTATACCAGACCACACTATACCATACTATACCATACCACATCACACTACACACTATACCATACCACATCACACTACACACTATACCATACCACACCGCCCTGCCCTATACTATACCATACCATGCTATATTATACCACACAACACCACACAACATTACACTATACCATACCACACCACACTATACCATACCACCCTACACTATACCATACCATACTACACTGTACTATACTATACCACACTGCACCGCACAATACTATACCATACCACACCATGCTATACTATACTATATCACACTAAACTATAATATACTATACTATACTATAGTAGATACTACACTATACTATACCACACATTACATCACACTACACTACACTATACCAGACCACACTACACTGCACTATACTATACTATACCACACTACACTATACCATACCACACCACACCACACTACACTATACCAGACCACACTACACTGCACTATACTATACTATAGCACACTACACTATACCATAACACACCACACTACACTATACCAGACCACACTACACTACACTACACACTATACCACACCACACTGCCCTATATTGTACCATACCATACTATACTATACCATACCACGCTATACTATATTATACCACACAACACTACACCACACTACACTATACAACACTACACTATACCATACAATACTACATTATAGTGCTGCTATATAACTGAGTTATACACTTTGCTGTAAAGAGGAAAGTCTTAGCTTTGTACTCCATATAATTAGACAGGCTATTTAAATGTTGTCTATCATCCAACTTTTTTTTTCAATAAATGTTTAGACAATACATTTTCAAATTTATATGAATATTCAGACATAAGGCAAAAAAATTTCAGCTATGAGTGATAATATACATACACACACACACACACACAGTGCACACATGCACTTGCAAATCTGATGCCAGTGACGTCTTCATCCGGTGAATGAAACACTTTTATTGAATGGGCGACATAGAGAGAGAGATGATACTTCTCAGTCAATGGTAATGTATCTTTTAGAACACGCACACTCACACACACACACACACACACACACACAGTTTTTTAGTTTTATACAACGAAATGAAAGAGGAGAGAGAGGAGGAGAAAGAGAGAAAGATAGAGAGAGAGATGCACTACCTACACAGCAAAATAAAGCTTTCTTTTAAAGTAGCAAACCCATCATCCTATGTTTGAGAACTTTCAATCTGTATTTGGTTTGGATTTCCACAATAATATTGGCACAGTATGAAAGCCGAGACTTTATTTGATCTGAAACCAATAAAATCCCAAAACGGCTCAGAACTGACAATCAGGTTTCTACACAAATGGGCCATTGTGACTCCCGACTCTATTCTATTATACTATGCTACTACGTTTTAGTCATACAGGTCATTTTGAAATGACAAGTTGTAGTAAATCAAGGCTACTGGACTTTCGGTATTACCTTGGAAGACTTTGTATGATGAAGTCCCCTTGAATGAGTGGTGAAACATCTTTACAACTATAAAACAAGTCCAGTTAACTAGATTTAGTACAATTTGGCATTTCAAAATGACCTGGATGAATGAAAACTTCATGTCCATAGACATGCTGTTGAACTCTGCTGCTGATTTCTCCACAGGAGCCTTTTTAACACACTCCCACTGTTAGGCCGACACACTGGGATTTATGCCAAAGATCTGACTTTAGATTTGAGTTGGTAAGGTAAAAACAAGTCAGATGGTGTTTACTTTATCACCCAATTTTAGCAGCCAGTCATGACCTCAGTATTATCAGGTTCTAGCTGGCATTTTGGTTGAAAATTAGTTAACCACATAAACTTTATCAGTGAGGGATACTTTGTTCTCCTGTAGTGTTATTTTTTTTAATTTTGCAAAGTCTTTGGTGTGATATCTGAAAAAATAAAAAGTTATATCTTCAAACTCACAGATAAACTTGGTTTTATAAGGTTCTATCTGCCAGCCAATCAGCATCCAGGATAAATGCACAACATAGGGAGCTGGGGTCAATAAATATCCAGGTTTTATTCACACGCTGACAGAAAAGAGCAGATTCGAAACCTCAGTATGGAGAGTTAGAAGAGAAAAAAACTTTCAGCTGCAGATGTTTTTCAGTGTAAGTGTACAAAACAGAATTGGTCTTGGTCTACTGTATTTGCTGGTCTTACGATGTGTAAACGCTGTGTCATTTTAGAAAGTCTTTATCTTAAAAATGTCTTTCTCCGCTGGATTTATACCATTTATTAGTAATGTATTAAGATTGAGGACTTGATTTAATGAGAAACAGGCAGATAGAACCTTATAAAACCAAACAGTATTCGAGCTTACAGAATAATAAGGTTCTATCTATATGTTTGGCCACTGTTCAAAAATCTACTTTATAATTGTCTCAGAATTTTGATAATATAAATTTGAAGTAACCATAAAGTGTAGGCGTTATTGAGCTGTAAATGTAGATTACAGTACTTTAGAGTTTTGCTAGCTAGAATGTCAAAATTTTGAATCCCCATATCTCAGAACGACTCTTCACCCAGATAGAACCTTATAATACTAAGGTCACGCAGTGCCTGCGGTACAAATGAATACATGTACTTATATTCATAAGCACACACATAAACAAACAAGCGTACATATGAAATGAGGGGATGCTATATCTGTGTGTAAGCACAGCTCACCAAGCCTGCTATGACCCTAAACCTAGCCCTGAACTTTTTCCAACCCAAGCTTATAAGCCCGAATAGAACTAATTCTAACACCAACTTTAAGTTGCCTTGAGGATAGCAGCACATCCGCACACATATGTGCATACACACGCACACGTGCATGGCAGCCCATTTTTTGATAGTCTGCAGGGAGCAGAGCTCAATATCAGAGGGCTCAACATTTCTGCTCGGACAGTGCTGCTTTAATTTTCCCCAGTGCAGGGTGTCCTATGAGCCTCTCCTCGGGGATATCAATATCCAGCTATAGTATTAGCAAAATCAATGCGGCCAAATACACGAGTTCCAATCTCCCTTCCATGGCCATTCGAGCCCTTTGATTTAAAGCTGCACACAAGCAGCTGTGGCTTTGCTATCGATACATTATGTTTCATGGCCAGTGGTGCATGCAACCAAAATAACTGTTCCGAAAATCACTGTTCCTAAGGATCTGGACCCAGTTTCCCCAAAAGCATACTTGTGTCATCTTAAGACAGAAGTGTCAAACTCAAGTGCTGGAGGGCTACAATCCTACATAAATGTGTGTTTTCCCTTTTATAACACACCAAATTCAAACCACAAAGGCCTTGGTCATTGCCTGATAATTTGAATCAGGTGCGGTAAATGAAATAGAATGCTAAACTTTGAGTGTTGTGGCCCTCCAGGACTGGAGTCTAACATTTCTTTGTTAGGATCATCTTAACTACTCAACAGGACTGAGTTTCCCCAAAGCATCACAGTACAAAGATCATCATTAAATGGTAGAGCGATAATAATTTTGAACACTTGCTCTACCAGTTGGGATTATCTTAAGTTTACAATGCTTTGGGGAAACTGGGCCCAGAGTGTTCAATGTTCTGTAATTGTCTGATTAACTTTGTGCTACATTGATTTGAATTGTTGGATTGTTGGATGCATACAGATTTAGAAGATTTATAGATTTACTTCATGTCGACTTTTAGAATTGGTCATTTAAAAGGCTTGTCTGGACGTTGGTTGTGCTATAGCTTGAAAGCAGGCATGTTGTATATTTATGGACATTAAGCAGAAAACTTCCTGTATAATTTAGAAAATATGACTGGTTTTGAATTTGAATGGGGTATCTGTGAAAAAGGAGAATGCCTTATGCATGCTAGTATTAACCCTTAAGTAATGCAAATAAAAACATAGGTTTCTTCTAATCACAGCTGTTATTGAGATCTCAATAAAAGTAATAATTAAAAGTATACTCTGTAAAGCACATAGTCGTATTCAGACTTAAGCGTGCATACTGAGGAGTTCATGCCAAAATTGTCCACATTGGTATCAGAACTTAGAATGATCTATGGACTTAAGCACTGTTTAGGCATGTCTCAGTTATCTGCTTTTCTGACTTCAAACCTAAATTATTTTCTATAATGCACTGTACTAAGTTTGATGCAACTCCCAACAACAGCCACAGTGTTTTATATGCTCTCTGACATTGTTGGTACAAAACAATCTTGTGTGCTTACAGATCTGCTGTACACTACTGTGGTATGGAGTGCTATTTTATGGGCTGGGAACCAACTCATGTGGGTAGATCCCAGATTGCTGAATTGAGACAAATTAATGTGATTATAATAAGTGACAATCAACCTCAATATATAAGCAATATTTTAGGCTACTATTAGATGTTTATTTGAATATTACCTACAATAGAACTTTCTAACTTTAAAATCTTGTTTTGAGTTTAGCTCTGTGGTTGTATCTGACATGTCTCTATATAGTGTCTCTTTACAAGTACCTCATTCAATCAGAAATATAAAAAAAATTAAATATATTTAGCAATAACTATGAGAATGGATGAGTATTTATTTTTATTGATATTTATTGATTTGTTTTTATAATATAAATTAATTAACACAATTAATTAACACACTTATTTGTGTAAACTAAGTTACAAACAAATCCAACAAAAAGTATTACTTAAAAAATATCAAAGACTTTTTGCACAGCACCGTATAATATGACAGTCTGTACATTGTTAGTCAGTTTAATAATTAGTTTGTGTGTGTCTATTTTTTTTTTATATAGTTTTCTAACAAGTATACCTTAGAATGATCTTAAGCAACATTTTAGTGTAAAATATTGAGGGTTAGACCATACAGCCTTCCTACCATAAGTATTATAGTGTCATCATGCATTATTTCTAATGCTTCAGCAATTCAACAAGTTGTTTATTTATTTATTTAGTTATCTTTTATTTTGTTTAACTTATTCACAGAAGCAGGTTTGTGTGAATTGCCCTGTCGGAACTTCGCTAAAACACTTTATCTTGTAGACACCTCATTTGCCTTATATATTAAGACTAAATTGAAATCACTAATTTTACTTATTAAAGCTAAAATACCTATTAAAGCTATTTTAAAGTAAATCCGATAAAGAGTTATCTTCTATTATTAAAGCAAACTTCAATAAATTGATTTAATTATTGGTAACCATCATCAATCAATGCATAATGAACACATCCAGGACGGCAAACTATTACCACTCTGAAAAAAGCCATTATGCCCATGGCAACCTGAGGAGCATGAGAGATCATCTAATCCTAAAACTCACTCTCTCCAGCTTTAAATGAAATCAGACCACCTGCTGGCTGCGAATGAAGGGCGCCTTGATCCCTCTGCATGTCTACATATTAAATCGTTTCCTTGCACTCTTCTCCAAAAGCGCTTATGTGAGTGCGTTTTAAATAAGCAATTTAGTACAAATTCATTATATATCCTAATTGCATTTATGTAATTAAACACGCAGCTGTGACTGCACCAACAGCATCGTTATCCTCCATTCTCTTAGTTGTATTTCCCTCTGCCTGTAAGGAGCTAAGTTTCATACCGAGATGAACTGTCGGATACACTGAGGATCAGAGCAATCTCGACATGCAATAAGAAATACATCCTTCCAGCTAATTATTGATTAGTTGAAAGCTGGGTTGCACTTGTTCCATGTGGGGGTGGAACTCCTGCTCCCAACCCCAGCAGGTGAGGCATCATCAAATGAAAAATCTCACGATCAGAAACTCTTTATTTCCCTCCATTCATTATGCAAGACTGATGAGGTGTATTTCCTACCAGACTTTGTTTTTTTCCCCCAAAAGTTTTCAGCACTGAGCATATTGTTTATTCTTTAAAACCAAAAAAACACATATTAAACCTGTATTTAATGTCGGAAATGGAAATCTTTTACAGTCTTGTGTGAGGTGTGCAACATTGAGATTCAGGAAGTAAGCCACGATTAGCCTGGGCTGTAAACCTCCTCAGTTGACTCACCTGTCATCCTGGCCAAACAAACCCATTTTTACACCAGGTCTGAGCGCTCAGTGATGTGAACAAGTCAACCTGCACTTCTGAGGTTGAGCCAGTTTCTGACCCCTAAACTGCAATTTACACATTTGCAAAATTTAGGATATGCACACACTGCACTGCTCCTGTCTTTAAAAGGAGATTGCCAGGTCCTCTTGTAGAATCCTGATACAGAGACTACCTGATTACTAAACACGGGCCTTTAGAAATGCATTTTTAATTGTAAACTGTGAATCTAATGTCATGGAGTAATTAATTTTGTCTAGTAAGACTAGATACAGCAACATGTATGGATTAGCTACTATATATTATCGTAGTTTATGTTTTAAAGTTATCACTCTCGTATTATATGATGCAAACAACTAAACGACGATAGCCTACATGTCGATGTGAGGTGATCAGGATTCAACTTAATGAAAATAAATTTTTGCACTATGAAACAAAATGCATGTTCCAAATATGCTATGAATCACATATGACTTAAAAGTTTACCCCAAATGTATATCATATGAAAAGCTCAACCCAGTTCAGTGACTGTGCACTGTGTCATGGTGCAACACATAACAATACAGTGGCACAGTATACAGGACTACATAAAGTGCAATACACGACAGTGAGGACAAGTGCAAATATACAGTATACAATAAATACACAGGACAATAAATACACAGGACAATGTATGCTAACTAGACAGGATAATAGAACAATATTGGATGGGGGTGCAACTACTGCAAGCAACTGACTGTAAACTGTACATTGACTGGATAAAGTGTCCCAGTAGCAGCACAATGGGGGAAAAAAAATTATAATAATAATAAATGTCCATTTGCAGCATATTAGCAGCATGTTAGCATGGTCTCTGAGGGCATAGCACTGCCCACGAGATAATGCTCTAATAAAGTGCAAGTGTGCAGATATAGTCCAATAGGTGTGTTTGACTATTCTTGGGTGGGTGTTGGTAAGGGGTCTAAATCAGTCCAGGTGGGTGTTGGAGGCCAGCAGTGTGTTGAGTAGTCTGGCCGCCTCAGGGGAAAAACTGTTGCAGAGACTGGTGATGATGGCACGGATGCTTCGGTACCTTCTGCCAGATGGCAGGAGGGTGAAGAGTCCATGAGAGGGTTGTGAGGGGTCATCCACAATGCTGGTGGCCTTGCGGATGCAGCGCTTGTGGTCCATATTGTCAATGGTGGGTAGAGAGACTCTGATGATCTTCTCAGCTGTTCTCACAATTCGTTGTAGGGTCTTACAGTCTGAGACAGTGCAGTCTAATTTAATTAGCTAACTTAGGGTAAGCTCACCAATATTGCAGTCGATTGTGTTTTATTAATTGAGGGAGTCAAAAATGGTCACCGCATTTAAAATACGATAAACTATGCAGCTATAGGCACACCTATCTATTTTTGTCTAATTCCTAAGACTTAACTTTAGTTACATTTTATCATACAATATTTAACAATTAAACTCACTAAATGCTATAATGTTCCGGAAAAGGTCTATTTTCAAAATGATCAAATTTAGTCATTTTATAGTCTTATAGTGTGGCTTAATTTTATAATACTTTTTTTTTTTTTTTGATTAACTGATGAATACTATCCATTAGGGTTAATGATTTGCAAGTGTAAATCATTATTAGTCATAAATTAGGGTTTTTCCATCTAGCTGTACTAGGCAACACTTTCTTGCTATACAGTGTGACCCATCAGTATATGCAGTTGGTCAAATGAAGCAGTGGTGGAATCACAGCACAATCTGTCAGTTTTTTTTTTTTATGTCATCACTTAACAACCAGGACACTTGGCAACTACCAGCATAGCAACAATGCGCTTTAAGCATGAAAGATCCTGGCTGACTTTGTCTAGATTCTCTATGATTCATCTTCACTAAACAGAAATAGACCTTTAGGCTTAATTAAGGCATCATTTTATCCAGGAGTATTTTTTATGATACTTAGCTTTACTACATTGCTGTCTAATGCAGATGTGAAATCTCTGTAGGCAGGGCTGTAATCCAGCTCAGTACTGAAGCTTAGGTGATCCAGCTCTGCAAAGCATTCACTCTTGGAAAATAATATATGAAGGTCCAGCTTCATAGATTTTTTTCACTTCTGGATTCCAGATGAGAACGTTTTTCCATGACTGCTAGATTACAGGCCTGGCGCAAAAATGCTATGAAAAAAATATATATTTTAAGGTCACGTAGGGATGGAGTTGATAGGGCTCATGTTTTACTGTGCTGGCTAGGGAACACTGAGTTACTCAGTGAATTCCTTTCAGATGATTTGTCTATTTCACTATTACAAACAATGTCTTCCTCAAAGCACATCTTACAGCTGTGGCCATATCAGATGGTCACCAAGCATATGGAAATCATTTGTGAATGTTTTTAATATCAATATTATGAGTCAATTATATTTTAATTTTTGTGACTGTTAATTATGCAGCTGTTTTATTACTGCTACAATAAAACTAATTAATTACATAAAGATAAATAACTGCAAAACCTTCGCCTATTATTTCTGCCTGTATTTTGGTCATGCCAGCCTTGGTTCGTGTGACCTCCTGGAATAACCTTGCTAGTGTGCTTCAAATGACTCGGGGATTGTCAAATCCTGGATGAAGATAGGTCTTATTCTGAGAAACATGAAAACGCCTGAGTTGACACAGCCCAGGCGGATAGAGGTGCAAAGAGCAGCCATATTTGCAGGACTATGTGAGCAAGAAATATGTATGTTATTTCAGCTTGCATATCTACAGGTCAGGGCCTGAAGGACAGAGAGCCTTCAGCCAAATCTGCTGCTTCCCTTCATCCTATCCAAAGCATGGCCTAAACTCTCACTAGCAGTCCTCTCAGCTTCTCTCCAAACAAGAAAAAGAGAAAATGGGTGGTTATCTGAGAGTGCAACAAGGTTCGTGGAGAGCTATTGCTGTTTGGATCTAGAGTGCGAAGGCCAGATCATCACAATCTACTTGCAATCTGAAACATGATGACAAATTCAAATTTGTATTTGATGAGAGGAATATTGTCTTTGTGAGAAGACATAGCTGGATAATAAAGCTTGCATTCCATTTATTACACACCACCACATGTTGTGTGCACACTCTGAGTAGATCATCAGGTCAGACCTGGCATGCTTTAGTTCCTATCAGAGGTCTGGAAAAACAGCAGGGGTAGATACTGTGGAAAAAACATGTACTTAAGGATGGAACTCAGAGTCTGTGCCATCACCACTTCCAACTTTCCGTCTCACTCTCATTCATCTTCCCCAATACCATTAATGCCTCAATGATTAAAAACTCTTCTGTGCAGCTAACAATCTGTATCCCTGAGGTTTGGGAACTTTTTCGAGTTCATATTGGCGAGAAAACTTTTCCAGAAGATGGGTCTGAAAACTGATCTCATGTTACAATTCTTTTCTCCTCCTGGAAAAAAGACACTCACTCGACACAGATATGTCGAGAATTCGGACTTCTCGCTTGATTAAGGTTCCAGTGACAGAAAACAAGGAATGGCAAACGAAATGAGAGCTAAGAATAAGTGCAGCGCAAGGTGTTAAGTGATATTCTCTTGTGTTTTGAGCTTCAGAGAATTGCAGTGATGTAGCAGTACATGGCTTTGTAGTGTGTCCTGTTGCGAGAGTAAATTGCTTGTGTCTTTGAGTCGAAAGATACTCTTAACACCCAGGCAAAGCTAATTTACTGGACCAGAAATCCAGACAAAAGCGTCAATATGTCACTTGCAAATGGTAATGTAACACACATTCTGCTAGACTGGGCCTCGGGCCAACGACAGAGTGAGAGACAGAAAGATACATAGATGGCAAGAAACAGGAAGATAGAAAGAGAAAGAGAGCAGCATCTGAGGAGGTGAGTTAGACATTGTGAAAGAATGATAGAATATTAAAGTACCCCTAAACCTGACCGGTTTGGCTTCTGTAAAATAAATTGCTGAAAATATGACAATGCACACACAGATACTGAAATTCCATTCACGTAGGACAGCATATTCATGTATATTCATACATCCTGGCATTTTTAATGAGGTTAAAGGTGTAGAGATGTTCCAAGGTTGGTACACATTCAGATGTATTTTAATTATTGCTACATTGGGTTTTGTTTTTACCCCATTTTCTTTCATTGCCAATTCCCACCCACTAGCTAATTCTCCCCTATCACACGACAGCTACCAACTGGGGAGGATGAGGATGAACACATGCTTCCTCCGAGACACGTTCAGCCAGCCACCGCATCTTTTCTAACTGTTGCTCATGCAACGTCACAGGGCAGCTGAACACACTTGGAGGAAAGCACTAACTGCCCTCTTCTGTATACATGAGCTCCCAGGCGCCCACAATTAGCTAGTGTCTCTCTGATCGACAGGGGAGAGAGTAATACCATCCCTCCCACCCAGACCACGCTCTCTTGGACGTTCGGCCACAGATGGCTTTGGCATCGTCGGGATTCAAACACGTAAACTCCCGACGATAGAAAAAAAAACTAATGAATGGATTCTTTAGTGTGTTTTCATAAGAGAAGAATTTGAGGAGTTCTGCCCCTAAGGAGCACCCCACTGTGAATTCCACACATTTCATAAAGGAGAGGGAGGAACTCCTCCCATTCTTTTGCTGATACACTATGCATGTACGTATGTGTGCTGTCTGAAATCCTGCTCATCCCTCCTCAGAGTGTAATCGAGGTGTCAGAAACTGTGCTGATGCAGCGCAGGCCCTTCTCCCACTCAACTTTTCCAGCTACCACGTCACATGGCTCTCAGACTGGGGTTTCACAACACACACTCAGAAGCTGAGCCAGAGGCAGAGCAAGCTCGATTTTCTTTTAAATTTGAGCTTTCCGAGAACGCCCTCACTCAGCACTCAGAGAGATTTGTACTTTCTGAATGAGCCTGGGTTTGTTCTGTGGCTGAAACAAAGGATAACAGTATGATCCCGCGCCATATTGCACCAACGGTTTTGTTTCTCTTGTCAGCAGCAGAATGTTAATGACATCATCAAAGCACTCCGAAGAGCCTCTGTGGCGACAGGTGCCAGGAGATTTCTGGAACACCCCCCACCTGACTAGCGCTCCCCTTTCATCCTCTGCCACTGAAGAGCCAAACACACACACACACTCGCATCACAGAGCCCTTGCCAAGGGCCCACCGCTTAGTTCTTGCAGATGGCCCAAATGGAGACTTTTTAGTCAAGGGTTTGTAACGCATCCCAGAGATGACGCTTATACTCGACATCAAAAAATTAAAAGATTAAACCCTTCACAACCAATCTCCAATCACAGAAACATGTTGCCCACTGGGTTTCAACAGGAGGCTTGTTGAGGTTGAGGTAAAACACACTGAGGTGATATTATGACACAGACACTGCCCACTAGAGATGAGCAATCACACAAAACTGAAATTACACACTACACCACCTAGAATACATCTTCTGTGTGACAGGAATTGTACTTTGAACCACTATGTACATTAGGGCTGTCGGGAACAGATTGCACTGTTTGAATACTATTCAACCTTTTAAAATATTTACATACTCGCAGGCAACCATCCAACTTTGAATGTTTAAGATCCCATGTTTACTTTTAGTCACCTAATATAAGTCTATCAAAACACATAATTCCTAATTTTTTCCCCTAAACCCTTGTTGCTTGTTGTAGAACAGGTCTGTAACAAATGCATGTCATTTATTACTTTTTTCCACATATTTTTTATTTATTTCTAATTAAATAAAAAAACAAAAACAGCATGTGTCTTAAAGGTGATATTACATGTAAGTAGTTTCTGATTTCCAACAGGCACGTTTCATCACTCTTTTTATGTGGCTGAATCTTAAATTATGTTAAATTCAGCATGCATTACGTCGGTTCAAGAACACCATTATGTTATACCTTATGTAGTGAACCTATGTAGTGAATAGAAAGCCATTTCGGGTTCGGCTTAACTGTGTGTTGAAGGGCTTAAATAAAAAAATATATATATTCAGATTTTTACATGGATTCCATGTAGAAAATTTTCCAGGTAGAAAATTTCAAACCGAGCTAAATATCAGCAACAAGAAAATATTACTGTGGGGAAATGAATACAAATCAATAGAGTTTATGATAGAATTATGATATTACCTCATTATTGCATGGTTCATATGAATGCATAGTGTAGCACTACTGCTAATGTTTGTTCTGTCTGTGGCAGTATAAAATTGTGGGCTAATTAATATTCGAACGCATTTGAAGACTAAATATTTAAAGTAATTCAAATTCAAATGTAACTTTTAAAGGAATTTGACAGCCCTAATGTACATCTAGAGAAAGGGCTGTTTATTCATTTTTAAATTGGTTCTCGATGTTTGCATATTTCCCTGTCCAGAGGATGATGGACTATCTGAACTCTGAAAGAAAAGATGATTTGTAAAATGAGACATCTCTACAGAAAGCTACACATGATGAGTACTGGGAGGAATGCACGGTGAACTCTCTCTCACATCTGAAACTTGGCACACATGACTGAAGCCAGAGGAATTGCACAATATGGATGAGCTCCATGTGAAGACCAGCTTCCTATTCAACCAAGAAGAGGTTGGAATACTTGCACCGCCACACGTGTCTTCTGTGTAGGAGGCACATCCGCATTAGCACAAGTTCCCCTACAGAAAAGTAGCAGTAGTGGCGGCAACAGCTTGTGCCCCTGCTGGAGAATCGAGGCACACACTCGCCATACCGCCTCCTACTCACTTCTCACTTAGCAGGGCTTTGGGCCTCCCAGCATGCACCTTGGTGCTCGAGCCCCACTGCCACTGACAGAGACGGAGCTGAGTGGTGGGTGTATTCTGCAGAGGTTTGCAGGCTTAGGAAGCGCAGACTGCCAAAGGAGTTTGCTC
The DNA here is from genome assembly GCA_028565825.1 of Olivaichthys viedmensis. Lineage (NCBI taxonomy): Eukaryota > Metazoa > Chordata > Actinopteri > Siluriformes > Diplomystidae > Olivaichthys > Olivaichthys viedmensis. Next base: position 7,217,019 of record JAOUQW010000019.1, on the reverse strand, counting down.
AGATATAAAGCAGCATAAGGAATAGCTTGTTAAGAACTGGCAAAAGGAAAATCAGTGCAGAGAGATGGAAAAATGGTGTTGATTGTTTTTCCCACTAATATGAACAGAAATGGTAACAAATGGTAATACTTTGTTGCTACGTCCTATAGATATATATAATAAGACATTGGCAGCTAATACTTAACTTGATTTATTTGTTTGTAGCATATAAATGAAATAATGTAAGTGTGTATGTGTGTCTGTATGTGTGTGTGGTCATTAAATATGCATGAGAAAGAGCATGCAATAAGGTTGTTAAGCTATTTGCTGTGTATGTTTTACTATGCATAGCTGTCAAAGAACATGTGGCATTTCTGGCTGAGGAAAGCCATGGGTGTGCTTAGGAAAAATCTGTATTTACCTGCAGACATGCAACATATCGATAGTGCAAATCAGTATACACAGCACTTTGTTGTACACTAATTGCCATTTACACAAATTGTATGTTCCAAAAAGTAATTCGTCATGTGACTGCGGTATGTGGTAGAAATTAGACAGACCAGCATTTCTAGCATCAGTTAGTGTTTAATTGGCTATATGCACGCAACACTTCCGCATTTTGATAAACCTCCATTACTTTGAGTCAGCTATCATCCTGTTAAAGAAGGCACCGTTTTACACTCTGCAACATTATGATTAACAATGTCTACAGATTCGTCCAACAAGCATCAAGTGTTTCATGTAGTGTTAAAAAGTTACATCGACAACTACTAAGGTAAGCTAATAACACAGACAGCAATCATCTTACAACCTTAGTAACATACAGTATTAACCGCAGTGCCGGTTAGCTACGTTTCCTCTAAGAAAATTTTAATTGTCCACTGACAGAAAAGAGTAGAAGCCCTTGCGTCTCTGATATAGACATGTCTTTTTGGATGTGATGATCTAATTAAATTGAATACCAAATTGAGTACACAAGTCATGACCTCAGTATTATACGGTTCTATCTGGCATTTTGGTCGAAAATGAGTTAACCACATAAACTTCATCAATGGGGATACTTTATTGTCCTGTGGTGTTATTTTTAAATTTTGCAAAGTCTTTGGTGTAATATTTGAAAAAAAGTTCTATCTCCAAACTCACAGATAAACTTGGTTTTATAAGGTTCTATCTGCCAGCCAATCCAGGATGAATACACAACATAGGGAGCTGGGGTCAATAAATATCCAGGTTTTATTTACAAGCTGACAGAAAAGATCAGACTCGAAACCTCAGTATGGTGAGCCAGAAGAGAAAGAAACTTTCAGCTGCAGATGTTTTGCAGCACAAGCGTACAAAACAGAATTGGTCTTGGCCTACCGTATTTGCTGGTCTTATGATGTGTAAACGTTAAGGCACATTAAAAAGTCTTCAGCTTAAAAATGTCTTTCTCCGCTGAGTTATTACCATTGTTTAGTAATTTATTGAGATTGAGGGATTGATTAATGAGAAACAGCCAGATAGAACCTTATAAAAACCAAACAGTATTTGAGCTTACAGAATAATAAGGTTCTATCTGTGTTTGGCCA
>JAOUQW010000019.1:7200559-7210730 GCA_028565825.1 Olivaichthys viedmensis | reverse complement strand
TGGCGGAGCTGAGGTTTGAACCCACGACCTTCTGATCAGTAGCCCAGTGCCCTAACCACTGAGCCACCACTGCCCTAGAACTAGATAATAGAGCATTTGATTCTACCCTTTCACAGCTGTTGTCCTGGTTTTTTCACGCACAACCGTTTCAAGGGTTTACCAAATGGTGTGAAATGTATAAAACTACCAGTGATCGACAGTCCAGTGGATAAAAACAGCTTGTGGATGAAAGAGGTCAGAGAAGAATGACAAGAATCATGCAAGCAAACAGATGGGCCACAACCAGGCATATTCTTTCTGAATTCAACACTGGTGTAGAGGCGGTCATCTCAGAACACACCACTTATCGGGCTTAAGGTGCCAAAGTTATCAGCGAAGAACAAGAAAGCATGTCTTCCGAGGGCACAGGAGCATCAAGACTGTACTGTTGTAAAATGAAAAAAGTGCAGTTGGACAAATGCAGGTTCCTTTTGCGTCATGCCGATGGATCAGATCAGCTCGGGTCAGGACCAGCTTCGGATGGACACTTCCATCATGATAATGTACCATGTCACAAGGCATGTCTTACTACCAAATGGTTCCAGGAACATGACAGTGAGTTTTCTTTGCTTCAGTGGCCTGCACTGTCCTCGATCTCAACCCTATCGAGCATCTTTAAAATGAGAAGGAAGAACTGTTTGCTGCAAGACTGCGCAGCTGTCCATTTTGCAGCAATTGCGCAACGCAATTATTTCTGCATGGTACAACATTCCTGCACGATGCATCCGGCATGTTTTAGAATCCATGCCTAGGCAAATTAATGCTGTTCTGAGGGCCAAAGGAGGCTACTAGATAGGTATCTCTAATAAACTGACAACTCAGTTGCATTAATGTAACATTTATTGTTTTTATTTTACATAACAATTATACTGTCAAACAGCACTTCAGAGACCACTATTGGTAGTTAATTTCGTTTTTCTCCCAATATGTTGGAGGGGTTCAGCGCTGGATTGTTTCCTGAGCTGAAGTAGTTCACTTAATAGTAGCTTTTGTTTGTCCGATCACTGCAGCTACTAATTTCCACTGTGGCTATAGGTTTTTCAATATTATGTTAGCGTAAAGTTAATTGTAGTGCAACTTTCTATAACCTTCCCGTAAACTGCTAGCTTACCATAACGCTAACTAAATACAAATTCACCCTTGTATTCAAAATCTATGACAAAATATAAAAAACAAGGCGAAAATGTCAGAAGCGAACAGCAGGTGACACTTTTATACCCATCTTCATGCGTTCACTTTGCAAACAAATTTAGGCAATTATAGAAGGAAACCAATCATTAGCATGAATCTAACAGTGCAGTTTTTGAGTTATTGGTGCATGCACATGATTGGATAAAAAGTTCAAAGCTAACTCATGTAGTTAATCCTAAATGGCTCCCCATGGCACATTTATTTACTTTTATTAAGTTTATGCAATTTAATAAATGTGCTCAATAGAGTCACATTATTAAATTAAAAAGAACCTATTTGGTAAAAAATAGCGAAAAATTGACAAAAAAAATTAGTTTTCATTGACTACAACTATTCAGTTTCAATTTATTAAATTGCTGTAGTTTTTTGTCAACTAAGCCTAACAATAACTAAATGACTAAAATATGACTAAAACTGTTATGTATTTTTGACAAAAGACTAAGACTAAAACTAAATCCAAATTAGCTGCCAAAATTGCCACTGTAATGCAAAAAAACACTAACAAATGAGCACATAACAATTAGGCTAATGCAAAAATGATGTTGCTTTGCTGTAAAAATTGCAGTCTTGTAGTCCGGAAAAATACAGTAATCAGTGCTATAAAGACTAGTCACTAAGCAGTTAGTCAATCTTAGTCAAGAAAGATGCAACCTTACAAGTCAAAGAATGCTAACTTGCAATAATATATAGTATAACACGATAGTAATAATAATAAAGGAACGTAGGTGATCGATAAACTTAAGAAGTAGCAGCATGGCAGAAGAGAGCACATTTCTAGATAGACATAAATCAGAGGGAAAGAGCTGATGGTGTTTCTGCATCAAGGTTCTCAGAAGAGCTGAGTCTTTAAGCATAGGTACTGCTAATAGAGTTACAAAAAAGTCTGAGAATCATGCTGTATTTGGAAATTGCATGTGCAGATACCATTATGTGAGTACAAGCCAGCAACATTGCAAAAAAAAAAATCATATATTCTATATCCTACACTCCTAAGCTCCCTAGACAAAATATTTGTCGCATATGTCATTTCTTCCTCAATACGTGGCTACGCCTCCCCTCGCCTTAATAACAGCGCCAATCCTGTCAGGTAAGGATTCCACCAGTGTCTTGAGATAGTGCCTGTCAAGTTTAGCCCACTCTTCCACTGACTGTGTGCGCAATTCAGCTAGAGTTCATGGGTGCCTATTTCTGTGTTTCACCTGCTGTTCTAAATAATCCCACAAATTTATCCCATTGTTTAGAGATCAGTTGAACCGTCTGTTGCGACACACAGGCAAATTCGGCGACTTCCTTTAATGGGTGTCATTTTGCTATACCAAATGGCCGTCTGCGACGTCGTTCTTTCGACCCATTTTACACAACACTATCTCTGTCGATGCTGCTCTTCACATGTTCTGCACGCAATTCAGAGTCTGGCCAACAACTGACAATTCCAATTTAATGCTACATTCGTCCAGGTGCACAACCTCTTGACATTGTATCTTAAGGTGTTGCTATTGGTGGGTGCGACGAAAAAAAAAATCCGGTGAGCTTATATTATATATAGGGATACACTGCTCAGGTTAGATCTAGTTATTTTGAGAAACTGTATGGCCAAATGAATGCATGCATGCAATATCTTGATCATTATTCAATCCTCAGAATCAGTATCATTTGTGAGAAACACGACTTGTGCATGCCTAAAAACTTGAATCAAAATGTGTATCCTAAACTGACGAGGTCAACTCTGCACAAATGTAACTAAATTATAAAGCCTCTCACATCCGAATGCTAAAAGCCGACTGTTTTCCCCCTAGATTCTCCTCGCTGAGTAAAAGCACTGCAGGTCAGATGTAGTAATCCCGCCATCCAGCTTGGCCAGACTCCAAGCTGGGTCCGTCATCTCCTGGGATGCCCTATGTGTATGTGTATGTGTGTGTTTGTGTGTGTGTGTGTGTGTGTGTGTGTGTGTGCGTCTTCACTGCGAGGCTGGCACACTCACTGCCTCTCCTCCTGCAGTGAAGCAGCTTTATGGAAGCTGAAGACAGGAGCCAGTACGTGTGAGGTCACACCAATGTTTCTGGGAGCCGTCCGGACACGCTCACAGCTCGGTGTGTTTGTGCTGAAAAGGTAACCCTCTCCACGTGAGTCACGCTTCAGTGCTACAAAGGCGAACATTTGTAGATTCATTACGTTTCTGTGATTTTTGTCCTAGAATGTAGAGAGGAGTTCTGTTATGGCCCCCATTTAAGTTCATTAGCCTTCGGTCTGGTAAACTGTTACTCTACTCACATAGTCACTGAAATTGATATTGAACAATTTGTCCACTGAGGGTTACCCAGAATAAGTGGTCAAATGGTGTGCTAAGGTTCACATTGCCATGTTCCCACTTGTAGTCGAGAAAAAGAGCCAAAGAAAAGCTAGCCTGAGAGTAAGGCCATGCTATTAGGTGGTGTCTGTAGATGGACAGCAGCTGTCTTAGCCATCAGATGCAGTTCCACAGCATCCGAGCGAGACGGACCTGGAATGCAGGATCACGCCTCACCCTGTCTTACTGCACCATAGCCTAAACCACGGTGAGGAACCGTCTTCCACATGGACAGAATTAAAAGAAGTCAGTAAACACGAAAATAATATTTATGTCCATTTCTAATTCATGGACATTTGCTTGTCAAGGGCACATTTGGTGGGAAAACATGAGATGTGGGAAAGACATAGTGTGATATAAACAACATAAATGTTCAATGCCAGCACTGGCTTCTGTTTTGCCAATAACCAGTTGCTGAGTTCTGATCTCGAAGCAGCTAATCTGCAGAATAAACAGGAGTATGCGGAGATCCTGCGATGATGAATGCATACAAGATCACGTTTGAGTCAACACATTTACCCAAGGTTGAGCATAGTTGAACCCTAAGGCTTTTCAAAGCTACAGATCTATCCGAATACAATTACTATGGCTTCTTCTCTCTCCTTCTATTCATGCCCCACAACTCAATTTAATAGTCAGTGTCCGTTATAAAAATAAAAAAAACCTGATAACCCTAATACCAAAGAGAAAACCCAAGTCAAGAATCGTGTTACATTAAAAAAAGGATTCACTCACCAGGCCGTCACAGTTGCTAATGGCCACTGAGGTATCTCGTACATTAGTAACATGGCCCACGTACAGGCATTCGCTTGGCAGGAGGGGCTCCGTACGGGTTTGGTTATCCTCCTCGTGCCACTCCAGAGTGGCTCCCGGAGCCACCAAGCCCGAGTTGCGCCTCAGGCGCAGGTGGAACTCCTGTCCGAAAACAGTGACATTGTAAAAGAGTGTCTCGTGACGTTCCAGCTCTCTGTCCTCTCTGTGCTCATGAGTGTCTCTCCTCCTGCGCCAGTGCAGCTGCTGCAGCCCACTCAGGCGGTCAGCCGAGACGGCGTGGGAAAGGAAACGTCCGTCCGCGTCCACGCTCGCCGGCCTCACCAGGGCGTACTCCTTCAGGACATGCTGCAGGGAATCTGCCGTAGGCACAAACGCGCACACACAGTGAAAACACATCACACGGCGCTGCGAACATCCTTCACATCCAGCTACTCGGTCAGTGCATAAATCAATAATCATCAGTAGAGACGGAGGGCTCTCGCACGCTCTTCCGATCTAAAAAGGCTTCACAAAATACTATTGAGTTACAAAGAGGGCGCAACGTGATTCGATGCTGGCAAACACAACTTCCCCCAGCGTACCGTGCATTCCTGATACACTGAAGAAGGCCAAGTTTCCATCACCTTCTCACTGCGCAGGGTAGTGTCAGGAGGGCAAAAGTGCGTCCTATGCATCTGCAAGTGCACTTCCCCTCAGTGCCTGCTGGCAGACGAAAGGTGTCCACCGCAGCCTGCTGAAGGAGCGCACACTTGTTTTCTAGCATTCGCCTCCTCTTTAGAAACAGTGACGGTAACGCCTGAGTTTCATGCAGAATATTAACACTGCCTCCGTCAGCTATTTCACTTCCAGCAGCGCCTCATGGACATTTCAGCGAGTCCGAAGTGTCAGGAAGAGACTAACGCAGAGACGCAAAGTTAACCAGGAAGAACGCACTGATGAGATCTCCACCTACTTGAGTTCGAAAGTCACGCATGAAGACAGTTCATATTCTAACTTAGGGTTTGGAGGAGAGGAATGAAGGGATGGACGGGGGGGAAAAAAAGTTGGAAAAGGTTGCTGACATACAGGGCATTGCCCCGAATCTCTGAACCTGACGCAGGTTCCTGAAATAATGTTATTTGTTTCAACTTATATATATATATATATTTATTTTCCAAACAACATGAAAGAGCCGAGTTACATTGTAGCGTATCCGCTTTTATTTGAACGATCCCTCACCTCTCCCGGTCCTCCAGCCGTAAAGTACCCATCAATAGTGGAAACCGAATGAACATCAAGAAAGCTCTCTACGTACCTATGCCGTCGGTGACATGGAGAGCCGTCGTGTGCTGAAAGTGAAGCAACAGAATGAACAAGGCATATTTAGCAGGCGTAACATCCATGGCAGGTCGGCGGAGAGGGAGCGCGCGCGCGGGAGACCGACTGCAAACTAGTGATGGGCGATTCGCGATGAATCGTGTCTTTTTGAACAACTCTTTGAAGCGAGTCCATCGAATCGATTCGCGTGCGCAAACGAATCGAAATTTGCCTGATTTGTTGTTTTTATTTGTTTTTAATAATGTGCTTTTCCATGCGCTCTCGGATGGATAGGGAGGGGAAAAAAACTGAGGTTTTAAAGTGCAAACGCATGCCACTGGGGTAGGTACCCTCAAAAGATCCTACGTCTTTTTGTACTTAGGATCCTTAGGATACTTCATTGTTAAAGAAAAAAAAAAAAAAAAAAAAAAAAAACTTATTTAACAATGTATTTAATTGGATCCTCAGGACGACTGTTATACTTTTGAGCCTACATTTACATTTTTTCTGACTGTTTTTTTAAATTTTATTATTATTGTAGATTGTGCACTGACTATTGACTTCTCGTATCACGTAAATTAAATTGTTTATTGGCCATAAAATAAGTTGTTATATAGATAAAGTTACAGTATGACACTCGGAATGGGAATTGTACCCCGCACCATTTCTAGATGGCGCTTTGAATCAGCTGAATCAAAACTCGCAGTTCGATTCAGTTAAACGGCAATCTTCGAAAGAATCGAATCAGTAAAGTGAGTCGGAATGCCCATCCTAACTGCAAAGTGCACTGTAGACGAAGCAGTTCCTCTCTCCCTTCCCCTCCCTACAATTTCTTTCTCTTCTTTTGCCCACTACAGAGATGAACAGGCTATATACAGTACATGGTTCATTAGTTATTTCCAGAAATACATCTCATTTGTCTTTACGTCAGGGTAAAAAATGAGCCTTTGGCTCTGAGCTGTTAAAAAATTCAGGCAGCAATTAATATGGTCATCAGTAATGCAAAATCCTGCCTCTGATACTCCTCGGCTATATTTCGTGTCTTGTGTTCACTCCTCAAGATCCTATGCGAATAACAGCCCACAATAGATTTCCTCAAAATGAACGAAATTTTATGCATTTCTTAATACGTGCGTGTCACTGTAGGCAACATCAGGCACTCTGTGGCATTCTGGATTGAGTTACATGATGTAAAAGTTACCTACAGGTAATATATGTTATATATATACCTGTATATATGTATATAATAAGATTAGTTTCAGCATTATCCTCTATCTTTTGCTGTTGTCCTATGGTCTGCTCATATTCTGATATGTAAAAATGTCACCAGGGAGCAGAAGCTTTGCCGAGTAATCCCACTGAATTACCCTCCTCACCTGTTCCTATCTAGACAGATATTGGTGTCCCGGATTCTCTATCAATCATCCTGCCTGGTCAAACCCCAGGAGATGTCGGCTGTCTGCAGGTTCTCTCTCCTGCCAACTGCCTTTCAGAGACATTAAAGTCTCTGAGCCTGATGCAATATGAGGGGCTGAATCACCAGTTGCTTGAGCTAACAATGCAGTTTTTTGGGCTTGAGTCACTTTGTGTATTAAAAAATGACCTTGCTTCATTTTCATGTTAGAAGAACTGCCTCCCACGTGTTGAAAGAACTTGACAGAAAGGGCAACACTAAGAAAGACTATGATTTTGTTAAAATGAACAAAGCTCTCAACCATTGAAACCATAAAAACAATGACAAGAAAACAATCATCTGTGTTTCATTCTTCCAAAGGTGAGATTCAGATTCCCTTTATGATGGTGTAATCTCAGAACCTGTATTTATTCCTTCTTGGGCTTTTGGCTTTCTTTGAGCAGTATAAATCTACATGTTTGGAAAGTATATGAAAAGTATAGACTTGCTCTGTATTTTCATTTGTGTTTTCACTAGGGTTGGTTTGCCAGTTCCCTGTTGTGCACACTTTTTCATCTGTCGTCTCTCTAGCCTAGTGGCCAAAGAAAATATGCTGAAAAAAATATGTACAGCTTCATAGCATGTGTAATCTCGCACAGTATTCTGCTTAACCAGCTCGCGGTAAAATGGAAGGGACTGCAGTGACTTGAGCTGGCGCAAGTGGTTTATTTAAATAAATCACCTGGTAGGATTGGATGGTGGATTCTTGAAAGACAGAGAAATCAGATGAATGTCTAATGAATGTGGCTCAGGAGGAAGAGGGATGCCGGCCATCTAACTGTCAAGACATTTTTCTCTCTCCAGTCATCTTCTCTGGGCCATGCATCTGGATGTACAATTACAGGTTCTCGCTGCCGAGATCCAGCACAGGTTATGCAGGGATAAGAACATAATAACATGTAAAGGGCCGTTGACATCCAATGGCATGACAAAGCACATAGCCCTTATTAGCTACAGCTGTAGTTTCTGAGTGGAAGGTCTAGATTACAGTTGCAAGGCATTCTTTTTTGAATGTCACCCAGAGAACATCAATGACTTGACCAAAGAGAAGGTCAAAACAGTGAAAGATCATATGGCATTCATCTCAGCCACCTCCAGATGACCTTGTCGACTAACTGCATGGCCTCTGTTCAAAAAAGCCGCCACACTGTGCATAGCTAAAGAGAGCGAGCAGCTTGCTGGCATAATGAAGAAGAGAGCTCAGGTTGAGGAAAGCATAACTGCAAAGTAGTCAGAGATCAGGTTTTCTGACTAGATGGAACAGCCGGGAGTGCATACATTTGTCAGGCTTTTCTAATGGAGGTAGAAAAGCAAACGTGCCACTTCACTATAAAGGCAGAATGGGGTTTAATCTAAATACTGCATGCCTGCTCTGTCGGCCAGCCAGACGAGGCTCGCTAACTCTTTTATAACAGATGATAGCTTTTCCATCCCCAGACTCAATGGTCATCCCACAGCTGGCATTGTGGTCTGTGTACATAAATCGGGAACATATGAGTGCATGTAGCTCGACATTTGAATTTTATTTGGCCTACTTTTAAAGCAACAGCAGCAAATGCATCAAAATCTGGATATCAGACCAGCTCTGATGTAATCTGAAATATGTGAAATTTATATTTAAGTATCAAGTCATAACCTGTGAATAATGAAGAAGTTTGTGGTTGCCCACGAGTGAAGGGGCTTAGGAGGGACGTTGTGGTTGACTTAGACTCAGTGGACAAATTGATGCAAAAGATTGAGTTTTAAAACAGATGGTCATGTATATTAAACATGTATATTAAGCAGCCTTAACAAGCCCAGGCGCATCTGTCTTTTTAATGAAGCTCACTACAGTCCTTTACTAACCCTCAATTATTTGCACTATGGCTATTTGTGATTGTAAAACAAGCATGGAAATATATAAATCATAGAATTGAAAATGCACCTTGAACATGCAAGAATGTACACAAAAGATAACTTAAAACTTAACCCCTTAAACTCTTGGTTTATTATTCAGTTATTCATCTTAAAGCATATTATTTAGTAACTACTATAAATTATTTAGTAACTACAGTGAAACTAGTAGAAAAGGGCTGTAGTTACGAGAGTGAGGACTATAAGTTTGGACCTTCTGACTGGTCCTTGGAGTTAATTAACTATTCCACCCACCATCAACAGTATCTCAGGGAGGAAAAAAAACTCACAAAACCCAAAGCTCAAATATATTTTATCATATGATCAAAATTGCCTAGTATACTGTACACTTCTCAACAGATGCAGTCCATATGTCCTTAATTTGATCATGCTACATGTGTTAATATGTAATACCATAATATATGTTTCCTGTTCTTTTCCTCTGTCACCAGTTTAGCTCACCATATGTGTGTGATTCATACAGTCATATGAGATCAACACCAAAGGCCTCCCCAGGATAGGACACACAGCTGACATAAAAGCCAACTTTGTTATCTTAATGTAGCTGATCTTAAAGGACGGATGGATAAGGTCTGGAGGACGAGTGCTAAGCCCTGCAGGGGTATTTAACTGCTTTGGGTGTACGAGTAAGAGAGAGTGAAGCTTGATTGGCGTCACCGCTGGCTCTCGAACAGAGCGCGGCCCAGCCAGAGTGTCCCGCCAGAATGTGTGTTTCAGATTTACTCCCCATGCCCCCACCCGCTCCATTCTTTTCCTCTCCTTCCCTCAACCCCTCCTTTCTAACACAAACACACTTGGACACGTACACGCACACATCACATGAGCCGCTGCACTCCACTTACAACACACATGTGTTATTCTGCACAAGTTTCACATACACACATACACACACACACACACACACACGCACATATACACTCACCGATCACTTTATTAGGAATACTATATGAATACTGGGTAGGGCCTCCCTTTGTAGCCCATCCACCTCAAGGTTTGAAGCATTGTGCATTCTGAGATGCTTTTCTGCTCACCACAATTGTACAGAGTGATTTTCTGAGTTAACGTAGACTTTCTGTCAGTTCCAACCAGTCTGGCCATTCTCCATTGACCTCTCTCATCAACAAGATCCGCAGAACTGCCGCTCACTGGATGTTTTT
>JAOUQW010000019.1:7170562-7187746 GCA_028565825.1 Olivaichthys viedmensis | reverse complement strand
AGCGACAATAACCTGCTGTAAGTTATATCGCCACGGCGCATTGGGATGGGGCCAGAGCATACTACGGCATCGGACATTGCCTTCGCTAATTTACACACCTCTACAATATTACTCTTAGTAACCTCTGACTGATGAAGGTGTACATCGCTAACACCTACATGGATAACTATATTAGAGAACCTGCGCTTGCCTAATACCCTAAGATTACCTGCTATGTCTGGTGCCCTGGCTCCCGGTATACAGCTAACTACAGCTGCTGATGCCTCTAAAGGCCTAGGTAATTTCACGTGTCGTAAGATAGAGTCTCCGATAACCAGAGCACTTTCAACAGGCTTCTCAGTGGGTACCTCACTGAGGAGGGCAAACCTGTTTGACACGCGAACAGGAGAGGAATGGTGCTCCAGTGGGCGTGCCTTGGCGTTAACTTTGGCTCTACGACTATTCTGCCGAGATGTCACCCATTTGCCCCACTGTGAGGGCTCTGATGCCGGAGTTGAGGGCTGGCTGACTGACTTCGCATAAGGCATCCAGAACTTCTACTTCTAAATGCCCAATATCTCTAACCCTTTCTAGAGTCTGGATGCGCACCTCTAACACTAAAATCTTCTCAGTCAGACAGGCTACCATTTTACACTTATCGCAGGTAAAATAGCTAAACATCCTGCACTCAACACACTTAATAAAGTCAGAGTTGGCAAGTCAGATGTTAACGTGTTTAAAATGCTACTTACGTTTTTATCGCTTCGTCTGTATTTTTCTGATGGATTCCAGGTAAATCCATTGGAAGTTTGTCTTTATCCACTGTCTGATTGGTTGTACCGGTTTGCTGTCTCTAAAAAATCTCGAACAAACACTCCTTAAGCAAACGCAGAACGTTATAAACGGAGAGAAATGTGTAACAGCAGATTAGAAAAGATAAATAAATAATAGTAAAAAACGCAGATTAGAAGTAGAAAAAGTAGTAAAGTTTGGACGCCGACACGGTGAGTTTCTCCCGGCAAACGGATTCGAAAAATCCTGTTGTCTGTCAATTCAGAAAGCTTCACATCTTGCACTAGCATTGAGGCGTTCCAGCCTACACTCTTCGAAAAAAAGGGTTCTTCAGGGGTTCTTTGGATGGTTAAAGGTTCTAGCTTCCAAAAGAGATTCTACTCTGGACATTTTCTGTAAGGAAAACCCACTGTTGTAGGGTTCTACATAGAACCTTTAAGGATTCCCCCAGAGGAACAAACCGAAGAACCCTTTAGGGTGCTAGATGGAACCTTGTTTTCTAACAGTGTAGGAATATGTTTTGAGGATGTGGCTTTTGAGGGAGCACTGAAGGAAGTTTGAATTATGAACTTCAATTAAAATCACTGACTATACCTTTAATTGTATTTGCTTTTTCCATTGCTTGAAAAAAAAAGAAGAGAGATTTACTCACTTGGATAAACAAGGATAAATAAATAAATATAAATGATTTAAAGTAATAAGTTCTAGTTTGTCAGCTATATGACTTACTTTATAAAGTAGCCTAACAATTTTGGAAGATAACATGGAAGGCACTGTGCAGAGTAGGACAGGCCAGTGCAGGCATGAACACTCGGTGGATGGAGTCAGTCCTCTGGCAGAAGTCCAGCTTGTGTATTAATGGACAGCCGATACTTCATGGTCAAAACTCTTCATAAAGCTCGCTCTGCAACTGCTTGTTTCTCTCACACCATCTTTTCTCCCTAAAACCTTTAATAGTCATCAGGGGTTCGGTTGGAGCACTCACTGGCTTTCTGTGTCATATCTCAATGAGACTTCCTTCTGTTGCCCAGCAACTCTGTACCTGTGTAACCTCAGAGGAAGTTTAATAAGATGTAGGTTTATAGCAAGAGAAAGTGGTAGGAAAAGTGAAGGGTTCCCCCACAATCTATTTCTGGAAAGCATCTAAGCAGGTGGACACAGAAGGGCCAGTGTTGCCTAGTCCTATGTTATGGAGAATTCTCACTGACTCAGCATTTTAATCCAAGATGAGGCAAATGTGTGTTTAGCAAATTTGCCTGTAAAGTTGCCATTACTGGGCAGTATTAGGGAAGTGAGATGGAGTAAGGTATATTGGAAAATGCTAAACCTGACTGCATCCTTCAATGCTACATACCGTGTTCTTACAGATAACATGTAAGGTTTAGGTGCAGTGGGGTCCAAAAGTCTGAGACCAAAAGTTTAATTGCTACTGTATGGCACTCTAAAACGCTTTCAGTTGTATCCAAAGCACAATCAGGCAGGCCAAAAGTGACCACACCATCAGAAGACCAATACATAAAGCTTTCTTCACTGAGAGAGAGAACAGCAACTTCATCACAGATACAGAATGTATCTAGCTAGTAGGGGTCTCAAATGATAAGTAGCAGTCTCTAAACCACTTCTCAAGAAGGGAAACAAGGCCAAACGCTTGGCATGGGCTAAGACATACCAGCATTTCACAGTGGATCACCATGGAAACATGGTAGTGGATTTTCAATGTGGTCTCAGACTTTTGAACCCCACTAAGTTATGCACTGGTACCATGCAAGTTATACAAACAGTACCATATTCTGTGGACAGTAAGTCACTCAGGACTATAATCCACATACACGCTGCCAAGTCGCATTAATGTACTACACATTTGTATTTTACATGTTTATTAAAGATTATAACCGGTGTTTTTCAAGGAAGTTCTTAATTTCTTAAATGAGCTCACTCGGTCAGTGCACAGCTTTTGTTATCTTAGCTCATTTGCTTAGTGCCATAGCCTTTGTTAGCTTAGTTTTTGCCACAGCCTGATACCTGGGGCAGTTCTAGCTTAAGAGGCAGATGTGTGAGTCCTGTAACAGACATCTATACCACATATTAATTTGGTATACTACACCTGTCAGTCAAATTCACGTGTGAACGCAGTTCAGAATATTTTCACACTTACTGTAAAGATGTGTTCAGTTTCAGTGGTTAAAGCCAAAAATTATGCAACGATGGTGCAGAGAATAGCTTTAAAACAGTCAAAAAAACACTTTAGTCTTCATTTAGAGACAGTGCAATGTAAACACAGTAATTAGATAACTGGCATAAATACCACATTTTCCCTTCTGTATTAAGTATTAAGCCGTCACAGCCAGTTAAGAACTAAAGAGCTTTTTAGGAACAATTGAGGAAAATACTAATATTTAATGATGCCAATTCCAAAAATGGTTTTATTTATACAGTAATTAATTCATACCTGTTTACACAGAATTAATTAATAAAATAAAAGTGATCAAACACAAAGAAAAATACATCAACTGGATGAGATCTGGATGTCACTGTTGCTTTCTTCATCACACTTTTATTGAACTGAAACGTACACAACAAGGATAACTCTGGCGCATACTGTGCTAAATACTGGTACGTCATTCAGGTGTCTCAGGCATATTGGAAATATTCATGTTGTTCAGATACTGCATAATGCTTTTGGGCGGGGTTTAGTATGAATAGTATGCCATTTCAAAGACCACCACTAACAAATGGGCAAAAAGTACAATAATTGCTGAAATAGGTAATCATACCTACTGTTAAAGCCCTAACAAATGGGCATATTACAATTAGACTGTAAAAAATTTAACATACATGGCCTTTTGATTTAAAAGTCGCATAGCCTGCTTAGGGGTAAATAAAAATATACATCTCTTGTCGTTCAAAAATAATGTTTAATTGGTCTCACAAGCAGTACCAAGCTCTTGGGGCATTATTTTCAGCAGATTCCTGCACAACTCCATGACATGTGGGGAGGAACTTCCCCACAACCTGATTTGTGGTAAACATTTCCCTAATCAAACTGAGTATGGCAAAACAGCAACACCACAACTCTTCTCTGACAAACAGTGATAGCATGTCAGGATCAGAGCAAGGGACTATGTTTCCCCCGGTTAAATTTTGTTACCTTACTCCATGCAGGTTTCATAAGGAAAAGAACGTTCAGAAATGCAGTGAAGCAGGAACACCATCTGCTGGGCAAGACAATATTCTGTCTTCATGTTAGCATAGCCTTAAACACTAGAGGACACTAATGTCTCAAAACCCTGGAAAATGACAAACACTTCAACAAATTCATATTAAAAAGTTAACAGAATTAGTTTTCCACCGTCACTTTTACCTACAAGAGAAATGAGGAGAAAAACACACCACCAGCGTTGAAACAGATGTAGAGTTTATTTGACCATGGGTAAGAAGGGAGAAAAAAAAAAAGAAAAAAAAAAATACAGGAGGTGTAGAGGAAACAAGCTGACCCTGTTATAAACACATCACTACTCAGAAGAGAAGAACCAAAAGAAAGGGAAGAGAAAAAGTAAAACCCAAAACACCTTGTTTACCATTAGGCTTTTTTTTTTTTTTTAACACTTCCTAATATTAGAATAAAAACAGCTGCCATAATTTTTCTCATATCTATATTTATATTTATTTATTTATATATATACTTAACATTCTTTTTAAAACATTGTGCAAGTGTTTTGCTGGTATTCCATAAATGGTAAACAAGAGTTGGTCCAGTGCATCATATAGTGACATTACCTAAATACTTATTGACTTCCAGCTGAATCAACCACAATCCTGACCATTGCATGACTACTCCTACTGACAGCGCAAAGAAGGGAAAAACAGACATGAAACATCAAAAGGAAAAGGGACATCCCTGGCAAAGCCAGACATTTCTGACTAGTCAATCTGGAAGGGTGGGGGGGAAATATTATTGCCAAGTTTTGAGTAAACTGATATGATAGTGTGATGCTAAGTTTGCTTGTTCACAAGACACCATCTGAACCCATCTTTTTAACCAAAAATGTAAATTAAATTTCAACTGACAGTGGCCAATATAACTAAACATGCACAATTTAAAATCATAAGTGACATTTTTCATGAGCTGAGGAAAAGCGAGGAAACGGAGAGAGGACAGAGCCAGGAGAGAGTGTGTCGATTCAGGAGGCCAGACACGTCTGCACTGCCACCTACATTCTCACCCTAAACACTTTTCCCCTGGTAAGAACTTATGGAACAGCCCCAGACAAGAAGAAAAAAGGACAGAGGACAAGAAACAAGGGCTGTGCTGTCTGCTAGGCATACCGCCAAAAGCTAATCAAATACATGCTCTCCAAACCAGGTGAAATGCCACATAAAGCTTAAGGTAAAAGTTGAAGAAATCACGTTTGGTGACAAATGACAGCTCTTTATTTCTGTGACTTCTCTCTAGATTTCATTTTTATTTTTTTTACTTAAAAGTATCTTGAAGTGAAAGTTAGCAACCATATAAATCTATAATTCAGTGTGCCAACATCTTTACAAAAAATTTGGTTTTGAGTATTACAAAAAAAAAAAAAAATAGATATCATGATACAACACAATCTATGTCAAAGAAAGAAAACGTGATACATAATTTATTCACACTTTACAAAAATCTCTTTTTAGCTACAACACCAGCATCAGCAATCCAATATAATAACCAGACAAGTTGCTTTTGATTAAAAACAACCCAAAGAAGGAGGGGTGAAAAAGGAGGCCAAGAAAGAGAACTAAAAGGGGACACTGGCAGTGAGACGGGGTGGAGCACCTTGTAATGCCTTAACCACTGCTCAGTAAAAGTCATTAAAATTGACCTCTGCCTCATGGCAAAAGTATCTATATAAAAAAAGGGGGGAAATGGGTAGCTGCACTAGTGATATACAATAAGTGCTTGTCAATCCATTCCATTTTAAAAACATGGCAAACTTAAGAAGGAAGAAAACATTTACAAAAAAAAAAAGAAAAAGAAAAAAGAATTGGCCATATGAGCACATATCAGTGACAAATCATGGTTTGGTAATAGAGACCAACAAGACTGGACCACGCTACATACACATAGCTCTGGCCCGAGAGCAGACGCAGCACAAAGTCGCCGCCGTATTTGTTTTACAGTAGTTGATGGACTAGGAGCTTTACACTTGGCCTCGCAGCAAAATGCATCAGATGGCACAACACAAGAGAAGAGACTGCTGTGGTCTAGCAGTAGTAAGGGAAGTTCAAGCTCAAAATGGATACAAGAGCTACAAAAATGATAAATAAGAGAATCGCCTGAGTTGAGAGGGAGGAAGTGGCAGTCAATTTAAGGGGGGGGACTAGTCTACAGGCATTGCATGATGGGTTTACTGAAAGAAAAATGATTTACAATAAATTTAAATAAAAAATAAACCTAGCATGTGAACAGTAGAGCCAATCAATGAAGCAGCTAAAGGGCAACAGCTGTACTTGGAGAAACAACAACAAAAACCTGAAATAGCACAGGAGATGCTTGAGGCTGTTCAGGACAGAAGTGGCAGTGCACTTGGAGAAGAAAGGGAGAGAGAGAGAAAAAAAAACCTGTGAGGCACAATGTTGCTCATTTTCATTGTGTAGAAGGGCAAAAGGAAAGGGGCACAAAGACAACAAACTGTGCAGCAATGCTTTTGATTACAGTGGGGAGCGCCGGGAAAGGGAAAAAAAAAGAAAAGGGAACACAGAAGGACAGGGGAGATAAAAGACCTAGACAAGTGCAAAATTTATACAGCAAAGACACGAAAATTGTTTTTCTTCTCTTGTATACATGCTGGTCATTTTGCATGTTCATTAGATTCAAAACATTGAAAATGGATAGAAATTTAGCTTACATTTACAATACAATCATTTTTCATTCAAATCAGAATTTGTTGTATGTACACTAAAAAGTCAGGACTTTTGTGGTTGCTATACAATCATGTGGAGTCCAAAAAAAAAAGAAAAAAAGAAAAAAGGGAAAATAAAGTTAAATTGGCAAACAGTATGGTTGCCTTTTATTAGGCAAAGCAATGTACTGGTCTAACCTAACTAAGGGAGCCTGTGTACGGTCCAATTATCCCAGTGCCCTTGCTGCCAAATTATGCCCTGCTTGGGTAATAATGAGGGTGTGCCAAATTCAACCTACACACACACGAAAACACAGCGGCCTACGCCATACCATTTCCTTTCTCCTGCAACTCCCAGTTAGTGCGGTACACATCAAGGCCTTGGGTTTTGAAATTCCACATCACTTTAAATACGATTAAAACATTGGGCATGGCTGACTTAAACTCTGATTGCACTGGGATGGACACAGGCTACGTGGAGTCTCCAAAGCTGGTGAATTAAATACACCATTTAGCTGCTGCACCAGAAGATGCCTCAGCACCATGTTGAGTGCAAAAGTGAGAGTCTGACCGGCTCTCATTCTCTGCACACATTTAAAAAGCCCTTTCGGTAGGAAGGGCATTATGGTAGAATGGACTAAGTAATTGTCGCTCAAAAGCTGGTGTGATTAACAATCCCTATCAAATTTAGCTGCTCACTCTGAACTAGCCTCAGAAAAAAAGTGGCATGGACTTGCTTGGTCTGGACTCCCTGCTTGTGTCTGAAAAGGTATTGCCATATTTTATATAAAAGCGTCGACCATTGTCTTCAGGTAAAATATACATGGTATACTCAGAACCATCTGGGTTTGGGATACAGTGTGAAAAAGGTAGATAACATTATATTTGTGCCCAGAAATAGAGAACCATAAACAACAACAAAAATGAAACGGGGGATGGTACAGATAAGACTGACAAACGTCTGCGTCAGTTAAAATCCATTGGGAATAAAAGTTTAGCCATACCCCAGCTCCTCCTATTGGATTGAGATTTGTACACAAGAGGCTTTGCCTCTCTCTCCCTCTCTCTCTCTTCCCCTGCAGAGGGGTGAGTGTGAGGCGGGGCGGGAGCTCCCCCTGCTGGCTCGGAGAACTACCTGCAGCCAGGCACATGGAGACCGTTGACCAAGGGCGAGAAGGGCAGGAGCAGCTCGAGTTGTGCAAACAGGGAGAAGTGATCGGAGGGGATGTGGGGGTGCGGGCAGCCAGTGATATTGTTCTCATGGAGCCAATGGGGGTCCAGTGGGCCGAGCACACCCAGCACGTTAAGCAGAGGCTGAGAGTAGAAGATGTAATCAATGATGCCCTGCAGAGGAAAGAAAAATTGGTCAAAGGCTGGGAAAAAGACTAAGCAACGACATTCTCAAAAACTTAAGCAGCATCTTATGTTCCTTTAGATAGGATTTTCATAAAAACGTGTGTACCATGATATACACCATTACAGTCCAAAATTTTGAAAATATTGCAATATAAGATTTTAAAATCTCACACCAAAAAACCCACCAAACTAGAAGATCAATTAAAATAAAACCACACAATTAAATTAAGTATAGAAGAAAAAGGGCAAAGACAAGTGTGTTAGACAGGGTAAGACCTTGAAGTCAAAGGTGTAGTTGGTGTAAGGCATCAGGCCGTTCTCGTAGGCACTCTTCAGCTTGAAGCCGTGCGTGATCCTGCTGCTGGACGTGCCGTTCTTGCCATTACAGTTAAAGTTGGTCAGGCAGTCAATGTAGCGCAGGTCCTTGAAGTCCTTATGAGTGCCGTCCACGCCGCCTGTGCTCAGGTACTCCACCACACCTACACACGTACAATTTAAATAAAAAAATGCACATGATGCTTCCTTACGGAGAGAAAAAAGGGGCAAAAACAAAAACAAAGGCTTACCTGAGTCAGGCAACGAGTTGAGGTCAGCGCACAGGACGAGGGGAATGGCATTGGTCTCCCCGGACACAGAGGAGAGCTTGAGGCTGCGTGTAGCCTTGTCCACAATGTTCTTCACTTCTGATAAGAACATCATGGTCTGGACGAGCTTTACATCCGAGTACTCCGGGTCCCAGTGCATGTGAGCGTTGGCCACCAGCAGCAGCTGCTTTTCCATACCAAGCAAGTGCTTCCCTGATACATAACACCACCAAACCATATTTAGTTATTTATGTAGTACACAATATAAAAAAAATTAAAGAAATGGATAGTTGGGCCGTCAAGTGCCTTTAAAAATTGCATTACATTTTTGATTACTTCAAAAGATCTGAAATGTATTAAAATATTAGCCTATAATTTTATACTGCCACACAGACAAGAGTCAACATTAGCAGTAGAGCTACACTATGTGTCTATCTTGCATAAACCACACATGATGAGAACTGTTACCCTGAAGCAATGAATCACCAGGAAGAAAATTATCACGGGTAAATAAAAACCATTCTGAAACATTTTTCATTGGTTTATAGTTCTTACACTACTTGGGGTCCATGTAGAAATTATTCAAGGCTTCCTGTTAGTAAGCACTGTATTTGCTCACTACATAGTGTCACCATCATATCATTTGAGATTCAGCTACAGTTTACTTACATGCAATATCACTTTTAGGAAAAATACTTTGTTCGGTTACTAGATTAAATAAGAAAATTGATGCATGTAAAAATATGTAAAAACAACGTCTGCCGTAAATGGTGAGCAGTGGTGGCTCAGTGGTTAGGGCTCTGGGCTACTGATCAGAATGTTGTGGGTTCAAGCCTCAGCACCGCCAAGCTACCACTGTTGGGCCCTTGAGCAAGGCCCTTAACCCTCCCGGCTCCAGGGGCGCTGCATCATGGCTGGCCCTGCGCTCTGACCCCAGCTTACCGATATGCGAAGAATGAATTTCATTGTACTGTACTTGTATATGTGACAAAGTAGTATTCTATTCTAAATGACAGCCATTTAAGCGACAAGGGCCAAAAAGTTTAAGAAATGCATGTTTCGATAGACATAGTGCATACGAAAAGTTCAGACCTGTTCAAGTTTTCCACATTTTGGTATGTTTCAGACTCATCTTAAAATGGATTCAACACTCATCAATCTACACACAATACTCCACAATGACAAAGATTTTTGGTTGGAAGATTCCATTTACATAAGCATTCAGACCCTTCACTTAGTACTTTGTTAAAAGCACCTTTGGCAGCAATGACAGCCTCAAGTCTTCTTGGGAATGATCCTACAAGCTTGGCACAGACATTTCTCCCATTCTTCTTGGCAGAATCGTTCAAGCTCAGCCAGGTTGGATGGGGAGCGTCGGTGCATAGCCATTTTCAGGTCTCTCCAGAGATGCTCTACTGGGTTCAGGTCCGGACTCTGGCTGGGTCACTCCAGGACTTCCACAGAGTTTTCCCGAAGCCACTCCTGTTTTCTTGGTGGAATGCTTCGGGTCGTTGCCTTGTTGAAATGTAAACTTTTGCCCCAGCCTGAGATCTTGAGCCCTCACATTTCACCCAGAATTGCTATATATTTTTGAGCATCCATCTTTCCCTCCATCCTGCCTAGTCTCCCAGTCCCTGTCGCAGAAAATCATCCCCACAGCACGATGCTGCCACCACAGTGTTTGACTGTAGGGATGATATTAATGAGGTGATGCTCAGTGCCTGGTTTCCTCCAAACACACCGCTGGGAATTGTGGCCAAATAGTTCAATCTTCGTTTCATCAGAACAGAGGATCTTGCTTCTCATGGTCCGAGAGTCATGCTGTTTAGTGAGGAACGGCTTCCCGTCTGGCCAACTCTACCATAAAGGCCTCGATTGGTGGAGTGCTGCACTGATGGTTGTCCTTCTGCAAGGTATCCTTCCCCAGATCTGTGCCTCGACACAATCCTGTCTCACAGGTCTACGGATAATGGCTTGGTTTTCACTCTGACATACGCCATCAACTGTGAGACCTTATATAAACAGCTGTGTGCCTTTCCTAATTATGTCCAATCAATTAAATTATGCACAGGTGGACTCCAAAGAAGCTGTAGAAGCATTTCAAGGACCATTGATAGAAGTAGGATGCATCAGAGCTCAATTGAGTGTCGTAATAAAGGGTCTGAATATTTATATAAATGTGATATTTCAGTCTTTTATTTTTAATAAATTTACAAAACATTCCAAAAACCTGTTTTGCTTCATCATTGTAGAGTATTGTGTGTAGATTGATGAGAAAAAAAAAAAAAGAGAGTTAAATCCATTTTAAGAGGAATCTGAAACATACCAAAATGTGGAAAACTTGAAAGGGTCTGGACTGTACCTTCACGTGGTGGCTAAAATTAATGTAGATTTGCTTTTTAATAACAAACACTGTGAAACCTTAAATAGTGTTGGAACCATGAAATTTGCTCCAACAGCAGGTAGACAAAAAGTGATGAGTGAGAGAATTAAAGACAGACCAGATTGCTCAATCATCTCTTTGCGCAGCTCCAGAAGCACGGCGACCCCGATGTTGTCCTTGGTCATCACCCTGTTCAACATGACCTCTGAACCCTCGGAGTTAGCCATGGCCAGCTGGTTAAACTCCACTGTGTGTTTCTGCACAAGGCTGAACCTGTTTCCAAGACACACAACGCTGGGTTAGAGGGGCGGACGCTGCAGATAATTTGACAACCTGGAACAGTGGCTGCCATTTCACAGAGACCAGCAAACGCCTGAACATACAGGGAAGACTGACAGGTAAGGCACTAACTTCTCTGTCTTGTAGAAGATGGCACAGCCGTCCACGTGTTTGCGGTCAGACTCGGACATGGTCCTGGCACGAGACTTGGGGCTGAAGAAGCCCTCATACCCATGCTCCTTCAGCTCCACCAGGAAGAAGTTGTAGTACTGCTCCGTCTCAACTTCCTGCTCAGGGAACACAGACATGCACTTATTACAACTGGAGATCTTAGTCATGGAAATACTGCTGCCACAAAATCATATCCACATCTGCGCTCGCTGGCATGTTTCTGAAGGATCAGTACCAGGCAAAAAAATAAAAAAAAGGTTAATTAAGAACCATAATGGAATTCCCAGAAGAGGTGCAATCTTCTTCAGTGAATAATTTCCACCACTCATCTAACAAGCACTTAGACTACATTTATTCTTCACAAATGAATGTCATGCATGCAAATGTGTAAAATTGTGTCAGCGTCAGACCTGTAGGCTGATTATATCTGCACTGCAGCTGAGGATCTCCTGAATGATGGACTTTTTCCTGTATTCCCAGTTGAGGGCCCAGGACGGGCAGTAGCCGTAGAGCTGGCGTGTGGCGTACTTATCACACAGTACGTTGTAGCACATCACAGAGAACAATGCTGTAACAGGCAGAGACATTGTTCATGCAATCATGTTCACACGACATGTCCTCAGCCTTCCTATTCTCGCCAAAATGGCTTTTAAAGAGGTAAAAGTTTCACCATGACCTCAAGCTCTGTAAAACTACTGGGTCTGAGAAAAGGCATTTCCACCTTGGTTTCAAAACCTTTTGAGGTAAATAAGAACTACACAGTTCCTGGGCGAGTGCCTGGTTTGTATTTCCACCGCACTGCGAGACGACCATTACGTAGAGTGACAAACTGTGCAACAGAACATTTCAGCACGCAGCAAAATTTCAACACAGAAGGAGATTGAGATTTAAGTTCTTTATTATGCAAATATGATGTTAACATTAATAAAGCTTTGTAAACCTACTGTGCTCACACAAAGCGCAAATTCATGCTTTTAGCCTTTTTTGAGCATCATGCCACTAGAAGTACGTACAAAGTTTTTGACTTGCCACTGTAAAAACAATTGTTAAGGAAATGTTCTGCAAGCTTTAAGTAAGGCAAGGTCCGTTTCATTAGTTACTGGTCCTCAGAAAAGTACAGACTCTGAAGCAAAAATAAATAAATAAATAATAATCCTGGAACTATAGGCCAGAAACTAAAACTGGTAGAAACGCAGCTAAAGTTTCATGCGGTGAAAAAGTGCCCAAAGAAGGAGGTGGAACACATACTAGTGCATGGTTACGCTGAGATAATACCATAGACAGAAGACTGAAACCCTATACTATGCGAGTGTGAAAGTCTCTTACCAGCTGGTCGTGTCCTGTCAGGCTCCTTCAGAGATACCCAGGAGCGAGGAGGGGGCTGTTCTGAGGAGACTACAATAGAAGAGGACCAATGTAACAAATGCATGTGCACATGCAGACACACAGAAAACAAAACAAGACTGATTCCCTTAGCCTTCCTGCAGTAATCCCCTCCCACGCAATTCAGAAATTAAAGTGACAGACAAATCAAAATGACTCAATTGACAAAATCAAATTCTAAAGCCAAGTTTTTCCCCCACAGAGAAAAGCCAGGCTCTGTGGGAGGCGTTTACAGAGTGTGGGGACAGGATATGCGGCCTACCACGCTTAGTGCCTGCGAGATTGTCCAGCAGGTAGTTTAGGAGCCGCCGCGTCCCATCGGGTTCCTGGTAGAGGTTCATGATGTCTTGTGCAAGTGGGTTTCCTGGTAAGCCAAAGCAGAAATTAGCATTTTAAAATATCATTCTGCCCAGAACCATTGTTGAAGCTGGTGAGTCCAGATAATCTCAATAAATGTTCCTAGTCTGGTAAATGCAAACATTTTAATCGAACTGCACTGGTTAAATTACTAAGGTTCAATCTGTTTGACATATAGACTGACCTTTCAAACCCAATGTTTGTAACTGAAACAATTTTCCAAGCTCAAAAGGCAGAACTCGCAACTGGTTGTTATTTAAAAGCAGTTCCCTGAAAGGAAAAAAAAAACATTTTAAATTTAGGCAAAACAGAGCAGAGAACTGTCCACAAAAATATGCTCAGCACATAATTCATGATGTACAAGCTGGATGAGATTACTGATGTCAGCACATCCTCATGGATGCAAGAGACTCCAAAACAAAATTGGTACAAACCTTTAATAGTGGACCTGATCCAGACCATTCAACAGAGTAAACTACCAGTCTCAGTACCTTTACCTTTTCAGAAAATTGCCTATAGCTAACCAGCGCAGCAATAATCACAGCAGCATAGAGGTGGGTATATATTACAACCAGTGACATTAATGGAATTGATCCATTCAAGTAAAGCCCTGCAGCAGCCACACGAGATCACTGATATTAGTGAGCATGGAGCCAGTCATCAACATCCTCTCCAAACAAAAGGGAAACAAATTAGCACACTTCTGGGGCTAAATGCAGAATGACTCACATCATGTGTATACTGAATAACCTCCAATAACCTCTACTAGCAAGAAAGCAGTCTGCAGAGCTAACAGGCAGCATCCAAACACAAGATGCATTTTGTGCTTTTGATAATTTGAGAGAATTACTACCATGTTGCGCCCCTCATGAAATAGTTCACAAAAAGCCACCAGCCACTGACCTGAGAGATACCATGTTGCCTAGCTCAGCAGGCAGGCTCCTGATCTTATTGGATGAGAGGTCAAGGTACACCAGGTTGTGTAGTTTGGCAATGTCAGGAGGGATGCGTGAGAGGGAGTTGTCACTGATGTGCAAAGCGGTCAGGTGGGTAAGAGACCACAACGCTGTGCTCAGACTCCTCACTTTGCCTAAAGTCAAAACAGACAACAAGACTGACATTTCATTTCTAAATGGGGGCTTTGATTTTGGGTTACTTTAAAATGTTCAGGTCCCCCTTCAACAAAAAAATAAATCAATCAAACAAGTCTAATATCTAAACCATATATTTGTTACTTCATACAATTATAAAGCGTGCTATAAATGACAATGAAGTACATGTACAAAGCCCAAAAAGGCCTCCCAACATTACCACTGATCTCCAGCTCGGCCCAGTATGACTTCTTCCCGTTCGCTGCCTCCTCGCTCGACATTATTGTGTACATGCGCCTTGGGTCAGGTGGATCATATTTTTCCTTGGGCATCCCTGTAATACTGAAATGGGTGAAACGGTTATTTCCATCGGTCGATTCGAGGCAATTAGACAAAGCAGCTTAAAAGCAGACTAGTGTGATAACAGTATGTAATCTACTGCTCTGGGGTAAAAAGCAATTACAACCAATCTTGGGGTGTATACATCAGATGCATAAGGCTCTTAGTTAAGAGGCCTAGAAACAAATTGGATACACACAAGCTAAGCCAAGCTAGCTTTGGTAGGGCATTAAAGTGTGTGTTCGCCTTCCTTGAAAAAGACACGGAAGGTCTAAACGGTAGCTCATGCAGATGGAGACACATGGGAGCCTGAATGGATATCAGGATACAGAACACATGGTAGCACTTTAGAAGATCAATGGCTGAGGCTAATTTTCCATATACACGCATATATACACACACATGGTCATAGATACAGCTGTGCTCGTTCCTTTTACAAGAGGACCATGGACAAAATGAGGTTAAATTCAGTGGGCATGAACAGATCGTGCTCAGGATTAATTAGTCGCTACATCAGCCGTGTTGAGCTGTTTCGGGTGCTTTTTGGCGATTGAAACCACGGCAACAGTTACCAGGATACGATAGTCGCCTCGTGTGTACACCATCTCGCAACTACACAACACCAACCAAGTGGGTACATAACCAGATCGCGTGGCAAAGAGCCAACACTTTCCTGCACATGAAGCCAACTTATGCTAAGCCTGCTCAGCAAGACGAGTTGTTTTCGTGCATCCAGACTGGCTAGCACATGCATGCAGCTAGCCAGCTAGCTAAACAACCATCACAAAGATGAACGTCAACAGCTCGATTACCTTACGTTTGTTTTTGTTTTTATGAACTAACCGCTTACTTCTTCTTCAAGCGTAGGCGAGACAGAGGAGAACCGCTAAACACACAAGCTGGCTCCTTTCTTTTCTTTTCTTTCTTGGAACTTGCCAACCATGAGCTGGTCTTACCGAGCCACGGTGTCGAGACCTACGACTAGATTAGCAAAACCGTACAATAAACGTTACGACGTCGCGGACTGAAACAGCGCTGCACGACAGTCGACTTGCAGAACACCGAGCTCTTACTTGCTACAGCCGGCCGTTAGTGAGGAACAGCTGCTCGACTCACCGCACGTCGACACGGCAGCCGACAGCAAACGCGAACAAATCGATATATTCCCGCGGGCGCGCGCGCGCTGCTGACCCGCCGCTGGGCCATTGTGAAGACCGGGCGAGCTCGCGACCTAGCCGTGTTAGCTAACATGCGACTTGTGTATTCGCCAACTAAAACAACGCCGCTTCTTTTTCAAATTTAAAAAAAAAAAAAAAACCACGCCGAACTATTTTCTCATGCCAAAACCAAGCCGACGTTGGTGTTTTCTTCTCTCGCCGTGATTGGGTTTACCTGTAAAGCGCATACCAGTCCGCGAAGCCGAGTGCGCGTTTCCTTTGTTTCTGCTCCACTTTGTATCCACCGAACGCAAACAAGAGTCATGGCGGCACCGTGAGCGTCCGAGGCCGCGATAACAACACGCGTCCCCATTGGCCGATAGCGGAGAGGCGCGCCGTGATTGGCTCGCTCGGTCCACACACAACGCCTCCGCGGTGTTTCTCCAGAGACGACGCAGGAAAATTGGGTCAATTTTTTCGGATGTTTGACTAATAATTTGACACGTTATTATCGCCAGAGGCGCAAGGTTATGGACAACGCTGCAAAAAGACACGCTTTTATTGCTCTCGAATTACTGTTGTTTTAAAAAAAAAAAAAAAAAAAAAAAATTAAATAAAAAAACAACCCAGCGTCGCAGACATTTTGTGGTCCGTATTTATCATTCATGATTCCTTCCTGGGTCCAGCAACTTTTCCTTTTTTTTTTTCTTTTTCCCTCTTTTTTTTTTTTTAAATAATAAATAAATAAATGATGATGATGATGATGATGATGATGATTACTATTATCATTAACATCAATATAAAAAAAAAAAAATAAAAAAAAAGCAGTCAATCACGGTCTACTCGTTTGGAAATCCTAGCAGATGATGTGTATGCCATTCTGATGTGAAAAAACAAATCGTCATCTATTCTTCATCGCGTCATCGGTGTGTCCATGTAGCTAGTCGCATATATGATATTAAATATATAATCTATGGCATGCTTGTGCACACGTTCATATCGAATACGACTTGCAGTCTTCTTTGAATAAAGGGTGTTGTCATTTGTGTGAGACACGAACATGTTACCCTATATATCCCTAAATTAGAAATATTTCCCGCGAGTTTCCTGGGTACATGTTGCAATGCATTTAATTCCCACTAGAGGGCAGTCCATATCTTTTTCTTTTTTTATTATCATTAACTCCAGCTCCAAACAGCCTGCCTGACCAACCCAATGATATGCACTGTGCTTTAACTGGGCCTTAATCTTAGCAGATATGCATCACAGAGCTGCTGGATGAATGAATGCCTTAATTGTCATACACCAACGTCAAGACTGGATCCATGCATGTAGCTAACTTGGTAGTGTGAACTGAATAGATCAGAATCAGAATCAGGTTTATTGCCAAGTAGGTTTTCACATACAAGGAATTTGCTTTGGTATGTTGGTGCATAA
>JAOUQW010000019.1:7151145-7167695 GCA_028565825.1 Olivaichthys viedmensis | reverse complement strand
AAAAATAAAATAAAAAGCAAGTACCATAAGAACATAAATATAAAATATACAAATGTGCAATGTACAATATATCTGTTCAGATGCGTCGTTTAGTCATGTTCCTTTGGTTTTGTTAATCGTTTTAGCTGTTTATTCTTCAAACTCAGGGAATTAAAGAGGTGGGCATGAGAATGGCTGCAAATACACTTGCGGTCTGATCAGTTTGGCCTGCTGAGCTACCAAGTTAACAAACTAGCAAACACTGACGTAGCTACGGGTGTGACTGTGCCACCTAAATCCGCAACTGGCACACCCAAAAGTGTGGGGGACAAAAAAAAAAAAATCAATCGGTGTTGGTTTTATCTTCATAAAAACAATATAAACCTGTTTGTGGACGACTACCTTTGATACACACATCAGTCTTATCCAAACTTGACAGCCCACCAAGATGTTCCATCTTTTTGTCTAGCCTGAAGCACCGACATCGGTCAATTTGTAGATATTTATCAGAAAAGCGTTTGGTTTAGCCAGGTGAGTATTTCCTTGGGTGGATCTAGCTACCTGCAGTGTCTAATTGGAAGATATTTTATCAGACTAGGTTTTTGGATAAACTGATTTACAGTGCGTACAATCAAAATTGTTTAGGACTTTAGGTGTGGGCTTTAACGAAAATTAAATTTGTTTGTTCTATGCATTACCTTCTGCTTGGATTCTGGCACATCTTGTTTCTCTATAGGCACACCTAAATGTATATTTCTGACTACACTATTGCTACCAAACTAACATATTAAAAAAGTACTCAGCTAACATGTGGCTAACATATTTGAGTTGGAACTATGAACTGGATCCTTTATCATTAACATAGTGGTGTTGTACAGCTTGAACCAGGAAGAAAAACTGGTCTTAAAATAATCAGTGTTGGCCCTTGGAGTCAGTGCAAAATTCCTCACAGATTCCTCTATGGTATGAAAGCATATAAAAGGGTGTCTCTGATCGCTGGGGAATTTATGTAATATAGAAATCATGTAACCTGACACTCATGAGCTTCTGGAGGCATTTTAGAGCAGGTACTTGTACCAGAGCTGCTCTACAGTTAGAAATTCTCTGCAGCACCAAAGACTTACCAAGGGCAGCACCTTTGGTTTTTGACTATGTTCTGTAGGTTATGAACAGCACAGCAGCTTCAAAATGCCTGGAAATGGAGACGTAGCAGTGTGCTGACTGACTCATTTCTATTTAGCATGTTGCAAAAAACATGACTGTTGCTGGATGTTTGATACGTGTTTATAAGATTTCATATTATCGGTAATGTCCTTTAATATTTGTAATACTTTTCACTATCTAACAAGCTGGATGCTATGAGCTTGTAGCTCTTGCCACTGGATGTGAGAAAAATATAACAGCATGTTGATATTCGTGGTACAGTAATACTTCAGAAACCAAATAAATTGTATGACTGATTGATGCCCTACGGTTTTCAGACCACCAGTGTGGCTTCTGTAGGATACCAAGCGTTAACTAGTTAGCTATCATCCACTAACATCACCTCAAGTGAAGTGGCACTACTGATATGTCTTTTTGAAAAATCTATTTTCAATATACAAAATACTGTATTGTATTCTGATATACAGTGGGGTCCAAAAGTCTGAGACCACTAGTGAAAATCTGGGATTTTTTTCATTGCCACTGTATGGCACTCTAAAACGCTTTGCTGGTTTTCAGCCACCTAGGTAATTTTGCATATCTAAAAGTAGTAAGTCTAGGCGACTGAACGAGTAAAAACTGTCCGATACTCGTTAAACAGGGGTTGATGAAATATTAATGAAAAATATATGTTACCTAATGGCAGCTGTGAAATGTGACAAAAAGGGAAGGCTCTTTCGACCGTAGAATAGGACTGAAGCAGCTCCAAGTGACTGACATGCTATTTATAACCCCAATAATTAGCAAAAATAAATAAATAAATAAACAATAATAATTGAGTCTTTAGTGAGCGGCAAAATGCCACGGGAGAATTGAAGTTTAATTGTGTGCGTGGCAACTATTATTAATGTTTATTATGTTGATCACACTGGGAAAAATACCCTAAAATTAGAAGTGGAAAATTGGACTAGCCTCATAAATATACAGTATTAAAGGATTTGATTAAACCCATCTATTTGATGTTATGCGCTCCTGTGTGTTGACATAAATATTAATGCATAGTTAATGTTTTGCTGCCATAACGTTAGGGCATACAATTTGTAAAGTCAAGTCTGTCATGTAAAGAAAAAATCTTCATCCAGTCTAACTGTCAAAATTTGCTTATGAAATATTCATTTTTAAATAAATGTAATATATATTGATCCTCAAAATAAACACTAGCCAAAACAACAACTACCAAGGCCTATGTTAGACGGTAAGGAAAAGTATTTTCTCAGTAAAAATGTTTGACTATTTGAGCTATTCAAGTTAATGCATGAGATCAGACATATCTGAATATTCATATACATATAAAATTCCCTTCTCAAAGAAATAAAAACGCCATGAGGTGTATTTTACATTGCAACTAAGTCATATCACTGATTTGAGTTGACATTTAAAGGAGACATTTAAAGTCCTTTTCTTTTAGTGAACTGGGCTTGTGATGTGGCGCACTAATAGAAATGCTAAAATTGTCAGAGGATAATCCTCGAGTCATAAGCTTAGCACTGTTTCATCCCCAACACCACCTACATCAGCTTATAGGGCACAAACCAGGGTAAATTCTATTTTTTGTTTATAAATTTTCACCCTTTTCGCATTAAACAGCTACTAACATTTAGTATTATAATTCCATAGAAGTGCATCTGCTGTGCTTCTGCATAATCTGAGCATCATATGGCTGTGAAACTCAAGAACCTGTCATCCTCCTCATTGACGAGCACGTCGCTGCTTCCGCTGATGCTACAGATGCATGCTATTGAGCCCTCAAAGGGAGTGAATTCATGCTTTGAGTTGTGTAAAGCGAGAGGAACACTTGCCAGGCTTAGGCATAGTGAATGGTGTTAAACATCTTTCAAGCCTCACTATATTATCAGAACCTTTGGATATTAACTGCCTAAGTATTTTGTAACTCTCTTTCACTATGTAATTATCTCTGTAGGGTGAGAAAGTTTTGGCAAGAATATTCTGTCACTCAATTCCTCATAATGGCTGATGATTGACGGCCAAGGGAAAAGGAGGAAACTGGAGCAGAAAATGAAGTAAGCTTCCATTGTATGCATGCATGCCCATCCCAATGATTGAGTAATTAATAATAGTTTTGACTTACCAATGCCCACCCAATCCCAATGCCACTCAGCTGTGACATTTCTTCTGCCATTCATGATCCATATTAGTGTGATCTTTGCATTTGCTATTGCCGACGGATGATGGCGAGTAAGCAGTGATGAATAAAAAGCAAACATCATTTCATTTTCATTAAATTTTCCATTTTTATTTGATTTCATTCTATAGCGTTAATACCATCTCCTCTCACTGTTGTTGTTTCTTAAACTGTTTCTTAAACCCTTTTTTATGTCCAAGCTGGTTAGATGTTCATACATTTCACTGGTATTATATAGGACTTATTAGAGGGT
This sequence comes from Olivaichthys viedmensis, assembly GCA_028565825.1. Lineage (NCBI taxonomy): Eukaryota > Metazoa > Chordata > Actinopteri > Siluriformes > Diplomystidae > Olivaichthys > Olivaichthys viedmensis. The sequence continues at coordinate 7,164,117 of JAOUQW010000019.1, read as the reverse complement.
ACATTGTCGCCATAGTTTTCTTGTGCTAACAAAATAATATGTCTGACCTTTTTGGACTAAATATCACCACAAGCAATATGCACCCTATGCAACTATAGTTGCAGTTATTATTGTTCCAGCCTGATGTTGGCAATTTAGTGTTTGATGTTGGCATCCAGGCAAGCATAAGTTGCAGGGTATCCTCTCCTGTAAAAATTTTTTTTTATTTAAGGTCTTTAGGGTTCTTTGGCTTGTCCCTCTGGGGGAACCCTTAAATTTCTATTAAAAATCCTACAACAGAGCATTTCCCTATCAGAGAGAAGCCTTAAGAAACGCTTAAGGAACACTTTTTTTTAAGAGTTTTCCACTCTTTTTCCATTCTTCCATTTATGCTCTCGTTGGCCTCACCTTCCTCCAACCTGGAGAGACCCTATATTTGGGGCGCTTATTGAAGGAGGATATAAGGGGATGCCATTCTACACTATTTAGCCATAACAAGATCTATAAGTTTTCATTAAAAACTAACTAACTAGCTCAAAGGCCACTAAAAAGCTATCCAACTAACTGGTTCATACAGGGTTTATCATTTAAGCCTACCATCCTCTTAATTGATTTTTTATTTTTTTTACAATTCGATCACTGGCTGTATTCTCCAACAGCACAACTTCCACAACAGTAAATCAAGTCACAAGTGAGCAGGAGTACAGCCTGTTGAACAAAGAAGCTGCTTGTGGGTGCTAATGCAAAACAGAAAGTATCTGGCTTTCTCACATGGGCTACGATGTTCAGGAATTTCTCACTTGGCCACAAGAAGCCATGTGTTTCTGTATTTAGAACAATGTTAAGATTGTGTAGATTGTCCCAAATATCTTCATGCTCTCTCTCTTTCTTTTGCTTTCTCTCTCTCTCTCTCTCTCTCTCTCTCTCTCTCTCTCTCTCTCACTCTCTCATTGTGCTTCCATGTCCAATTTTCACATTTACTCCCCCACATTATCACCTTTGCATGCAATTATCTGGCATTGAGAGGCAATTTGTAATTGCATTTACCTCTTTTCTTAACAAAATGAACAGATAAGTATGTCCACAAGTTATTTTGGGCCGTATACATGCTAGGTAGCACTCAATGCAAAAACTGTTTAATTTTTTAATGTAGAAGAATCACATAAAACAAAGAATCTGTCTGTGTCCAGTAGAATGGGTGTGTAATGTCACTAACAGGGCATTTAGTGTCCTGAATCAGTAGCTGGATCATACACATGAACAATCCCTGATACTCAAAGATTTCAGGTCTCTGAAACCCTGCACTTCAAGAAAGCTGTTACTCATAAAATACCTTTTAATTAGATAGTAATTTAACGCAGATGGTAGCTTTAAATTCTGCATTAACCTCTTGTCCTCAGGGTCAAAGCTAACCTGCCCCTTTTCCCACTGAGGAAGGTTCAGGCTCCAGGCTATTATCCTCTTACTTAAACACCTCATTTACTATGTTTTCCTGGACGTTATCTTACCCTGGATTAAATCAGGTCAGTGACTTCTTGGGCAGACAGTCCTGCACTGATGCCTTGAGAGAAATGAAGACATTGGCATGCATCACCTTTATTTAGATTTTGATCTTGCAAAAAATTCTGCATTTTATTTTGTGAACATATGAACTCCCACACACATACAGAAATAGTCAGAAAGACTGAGAATATGTTTTCATGCAAGAACCAAAAGACAAAAAAAAAACAATCTTGTCAGAAGGCGTTTATACAAAAGTTGAGATAAAATGTAGATTTAAAAAAAAAAGAAAATGTAGTAAAATGCTGACCCACCTGCTTAGTGGTGGAAAGTAGAAAGTGGGGTGACAAAGGCATCTAAAGAAAATGCCTCCGGTTCTATGTTTATAGTTCATAAAAATATTTTCTTATTGTTTAAATTAATTTCTATGTGATGTTGTATGCATCTGATGGATTGAAAATTGACCCCATGTTTATCTTTGTATCTGAAATGTGTACCATGTGAATGAAAAAAATATAATTCCTCCTAAAAAAATTATAATGATAATAAGGACACATCAGGAAAAGGTAAATAAGTCACATTTACAAGTTTTCCTTGCTGTTAAATGCAGAAACAAGTCTTTTTTGACCTGAAAACAACAGATGAATTAAAGATATTTTGCAATGTTAAAGAGGATGTCTATACGCTCTGTTTGACAGTATATGCAAAAGAACAGGTGCTTAAGGACACTTAGCCAGTATACAAAATTTCAAAGCATATTGGTATCCATCATCTGTGGTGTTTTGTGGTGTTTGGCTGAAATAAGAACTTTCTGTAGAGGTACAATGGAGGAGAAAACAAGGTCTTCACCCATGAATTATAGAGCTCGATTTGTAATTGCATCAGCCAGCGCTCTTCAAAATGGCAATTTGGACACAGAGACAAGTCCAGAGCTCAGTGGCAATAATGTAGAAAAACCACACGATAGAGAGCACTGTGTGCACACCTTCTTTCCCTCTTCCATCTCTCTCATTCACTTCAGGTTCAGATAAGCTGTCAGCCAGAGGGTTTTGTATTCAGAATAAACAGCTATGAGTGTTTCCTTTAGTAGTGAGGACACAAAAATCTCTTCAGCTCTTCAGAAAACCGCTATGAAATCATTGGCTCCTGCAACAGGCACTTAAAACACTCCAAAACACAGTTACGTAAGCTCAAATGTATAGCTTTCATTAGAACTAATAATGAATATTATTTTTGAAACCTGTTCATATGAGAGGCTATTTTTGTTTACATGTATATTTCAAACTGATTTACATTCATATTGATATTTATTTGTTTAGCAGATGGTCTTATTCAGAGAGATTTACAAAAGATGGGGAGGGAGAAGTTATTTTAAAGAGATCCTGCCAGGGCCCATGACCTTAAAAAAATCTAAAGTATGAGGCACTGCACATTCATGTTGATGTAAGGACTCATAAGTATTAAAGAAATTGTGATTCAAATGAATCCTCTTTTATTTATCCTCCATTATTTATTATAGAGGGAGTTTTAAAGGTACAGTTCCTCAAATATGGTCTGATGCGAATTGGAAATGTCTTTTTATATGGAAATATCTTTCTAAATGTCGAAGAAAATGTCCTTCTAGCCCTTCTATTGCCATATTCATAGTTCATAGAAACATATTTTCATGTGAAATAAGTGGTAGGCATTAGTACTGTTAATATTAAAAATATATCTAGCATAGGCCCGTAGTAGAATTGACTACAGGCTCTTTAAATCTGACTTTTGATGGTTTATTGTTTTCTCTACCCTAACCTGATTTGACTTGATAATTATCTGATCAGCTACACTAGCAGTAGCAATGGCCCTCCAGGAATGCAGGTTTACGCATATGCCTTAATTCATCTCTCAGTAACACAGCAAACTTAGTAAGTCTTGGCCAAGTCCATTATGGTCAATAAGGCTACTGTTCAAATAGGGGAAGATATTATTGATATTATGGTTAAATAAGAGAAAAACTATATAGTAATTTGAATATATGATGCACCTCATATAGTCAAGCCAGGTAGACAATCCCAAATTCCCCTGGTAAAAAAGTGTGTTAAAGTAGCATAGTGCAGCCTTAGGTTTATGTAAAAGTTGTATTATGTATTATAAATTCAATTAAGCTGTATATAGTGTACTAAATAAGGGGACACTGTTAGGGATCTTGTTAAGTTGTAACTCCATGGTTGTAACTAAAAGTTAATACTAACTTTAATACAAACTTTTAAAATGTACTTTCCTTCTAATTTAATTTTGAATTTTATTTGAATAATTCAATGCATTTCTATGTTTTACTTCCTTTGTATTTAAATGTTTCAATTTTATATATATATGCCTATATATTCTTAAATATTGTCCCCCACCCCTAACAATAGTAGATTCTAAAGCAGGAAACTGTACTGGCTACATCCCACACGAACCACATGGGGCTACTACCAGATAGTAAGGGGTAGCCAATCTCTAAATAGTACACCATCTATGGTCTTATTTGAAGCCCTGCCAAAGTATACAGAGGCTACAAAATATGAAACACCAATTGCAAACTAGATTATCCAATGTGGCTCTGAACTACTTCTGTTATTGTGCACATGTTCTATGCATGTCATGAGGCCCGCGAGACGTTCAAAATAGCTTGAATGACTGAAAGGATGCGATTTAAGGATGCACTCCCCTGCAGCATTTGCTCAGATCGCACAAAAATGAAGTTTGGGATTGGCACTGCGTAAAACGGTTTGGGACGTGGCCGCCTGTTTCTATGGGCCCGAGGCAACGAGACAGTAATGAGACGCGGCCACATTACACGCGTGAGAAAACTCTGCTACTTGAAAAGCAAAGTATAAGGTCAGAGTGCTTTGAAATGAGTTGCTTCTGCAATGCCTTGGGAAACGTTACAAGCACTGCGCAGCACTGAGACCAAACCCAGAAGCGCAACTGCTCAGCGCATGCATATAACACGCACATAATACATGTAATAGCACATAGGCGGATACGAGCACATGGGATAGCGTGTGTGGCCATATAACAGCCTATTTTGCAGTTTGCGATTGGGGTCGCATATTCGGGGTTTTCTTTTAAAAAGTGCATTAAAAGCGTAAGAATTAAGAACCACACCATCTGTTTGCTTCCACCCATGCTCTCTCTCTCTCTCTCTCTCTCTCTCTCTCTCTCTCTCTGTGTGTGTGTGTGTGTGTGTGCGTGCGCGCGCGCGCAGACACGCGCACAACCAGAGAGGACACGCCGGCTCCAACACTCCCATATCCGAGCGAGAAAAGTAGCAGCGTTCCAGTCAGCTGCCGACTTTCTCTTCCTCGAATGCTGTGATAATAGTGGGAAAGAGAACTCGCATGTCTAGGAGTGCACTTCTTTGCTGCACTCAGTTTTCCTGGGTCAAAATGCCCGGGCATGGTTGGACACGCGGTTGCCCTGACAAGCGCGCAAGCGACGACGCAGACGATGGAAACAGTTCCGTCGTCCATCATTCGGTGGAAACGCTTGCATTTTTACAGCGACAGAGCAGTTAGTTGGAGTAAAACCGAATGGAGCGCGATGAGCAAATGTATCAAGAATGGATATAGCGGAGGCGAGTTTCGCGAGGTTTAACTCCTCCGCGAACGGCACCAGCGCGCCCAAACTTGCGCCACACTCGCGCTGCGCCGCCGCCGTCCTCATTCTCGTGGTGACCGTGATCATTGTGGTCACCGTCGTGGGGAACGTGCTTGTGGTGGTGGCCGTGTTCACAAGCCGCGCCCTGCGTGCACCTCAGAACCTTTTCCTGGTGTCGTTGGCGTCGGCTGACATCCTGGTGGCCACGCTGGTCATCCCGTTCTCTCTGGCCAACGAGGTGATGGGATACTGGTACTTCGGCAGCACGTGGTGCGCGCTCTACCTGGCGCTCGATGTGCTCTTCTGCACCTCGTCGATCGTGCACCTGTGCGCCATCAGCCTTGACCGCTACTGGTCGGTGACGAGCGCCGTGAGCTACAACCTCAAGCGCACGCCACGGCGCGTCAAGGCTATGATCGCCGCGGTGTGGCTCATCTCCGCTGTGATCTCATTCCCGCCGCTCGTCATGACCAAGCATGATGAGCTCGAGTGCCTGCTCAACAACGACACGTGGTATATCCTGGCGTCATGCGCCGTGTCCTTCTTCGCGCCGGGCCTCGTCATGGTGTCCGTGTACTGCAAGATCTATAGAGTGGCCAAGCAGCGGGCCGCCACCGTGTTCGTAGCCAAAGCCAGCATGGCGCGCCAGCCCTCACTCTCCGAGACGGGCTTCGTGCGCAAAGAAAGGTCCGAGGCGACCAGTCCTAGGTGCTGCGGCTCCAAAGAGCAACGCCAAGGTGAGCTGGACGCCATCGATTTGGAGGAGAGCTGTGCCTCCAGCGCGCGCTCGGCCAAAGGTGGGCGAGTGGAGGTTGCATGTGCACGCGCACGCGCACGCGCCAAACTGGACGGACGTGCGTCGGAAGTGTCCAAAGCCAAACTGGCACAGATGCGCGAGAAGCGCTTTACGTTCGTGTTGGCAGTGGTCATGGGCGTCTTCGTGCTCTGCTGGTTCCCCTTTTTCTTCACGTACAGCCTTCATGCCGTGTGCAGGGAAAGCTGCACGATCCCAGACACGCTATTTAACCTGTTTTTCTGGATCGGCTACTGCAACAGCTCAGTGAACCCTATCATTTACACCATTTTCAACCGGGACTTTCGGCGAGCGTTTAAAAAGATAATGTGTCACAACCCAGTGAGAGCCTGAATGTTGATGATTTTAATCCGAAGGGCGATTAGTACACAACGTTTACCTGCACCAACAGAGAGTAAACGGACGTTTATGTGTGTGTTGATATATAAATACTATAGTGTACTTATAATTTTCTGTTTACATGTCTGGATAGGAGTGTTCATGTAAGAGCAGCTGTGGATTTTGCTGTAAACACATAAGTTGAATGTAGCTGTATGAGGGATTGATGGCCCCCACTGATCCACTGAACACCTTTCTGGTAATTACAAAAAGGTATTCATACTGTCATTTGTTTAAATGGATATTAGTAAAAACAAATCTACTTTAAACATGTTTGGGGTTGTACATCAATTCCCTTTGAGTACATCGGTTAAGTTAAAGCAACAATTCAGAATTATAGAAATAATAAAGTGAGATACCTGCAGCACTGGATTTTTGGAAATGCTTTGGAGATGGAAGACGTGTTTTGGGGGTCGTTTTTCCTCCTACCCTTTATCTAGAGAACTCTCTAAATGCAAAAACCAACAACGAGTGGAACAGGGTTATGTTGAAAGGCTCTGAGTGATGTGGTTATACACTACTCTGTGTGAACAATACTGACTCTATACCTACAATATTTTTGCACCTAATATGGTAGATCCAATTCAGTTTGGAAAATGTCCATCTAAAAAAAAAACCATTTTTTAGATTCAGTGGTTATTTATTGTATTACAAATGTTTATGTAAACCAAATGGGTGGCTACAATTCCCCACTTGTTTGATTTGTACAAAGAAATCATTTTACTCATTTAACTCATTATGGCAAAATTTCAGATTAACAATCAGGAGAGAACTCTCAATTAATTTCACTGAGCTGGTTATCTTTGCTAGTACTTATGAAATGTTTCCACACGCGTTCCTATTTATTTTTCTGCGTGTCTCGGACATCTTTAGTTACATAATAATGAAATCATTATTATGGATTTTAGATAACAATAAAGGATGTTAGAAATAAAGGAAATAAAGAATCCTTTATTTCTAACATCCTTATCTGTACAACTTCCTGTGTAGACCACAATTACTGTGTGGAATGTTTACCTCAGTGGTTTTCTGATAAGAGATGACTTGATGGAATATCATCCAATGCTGTCGATGTTCTTTGTTCTGAAAAAAGTGACATGCCAGCTCATGTTACTTGCATGGCTGCTTAGGGTTTTACACAACAAAAGCTTACAACCAATCTGCCAAAAAGGGTGTTCCATTAAAGACATTACAGATCTGTAGTATTTGTTTGTCGTGTGTATTGATGCATTTTATTTATAAATGACCCATATGCCTTCTGTGATGTGCAGGCCTAGGCTATAGGCAAGTCAAAGTTTTTGCTGTTCTCTTTTCATTGTCAGTTTTACAATTTTAAACCACTAATTAGGTGTAAATATCTGGTGCCAGATTTAAAAACGAAAGTCTCTATTAAGTTATTAGGTGAGATATGAATGTAATGACATATGTAATGTGACTGAATTTGATATATGAATCATACTTTTACTCATAAAATAACCTGGAAAACAAGTAAGTTGTACACATTGCATATTCTCTGAGCAACCTGCCAACATTTTTTTCTTTTTTTCTGTTTTCTTTTGAACTCCAGCACTCGATCTCATCATAAAAGCTTCTTTTCATTAGTCTTACCAAGTATTACCATTAAAGATGTATCACAAGATCTGTCAAAAACTGGATAAAACGGGTACACACAAAAAATATTTTAGTATGAAGAGAGGAACAGGGGATGAGCCCTTTTTAATCTGTACTGTCAGAGGAAGTGAATGAATTAAATTCATATCTTAGCTTTTGCTTGTAATTCCTAAACTGGGGAATAAATTAATCTCTGTGGTGACCATTCATTTTGTATTCAGTTAATTCTTCACATTTTACACTGATAAAAATATCCATAAATAAAAATGATCCAAAAATACCCAAACAGAATTTAATATACCTAATCAAACAGTTTTATAAAAACTCTCTCATATGTTGCTTATTTCTTTAGGGAACACAGTAATAGCAAATGCAATCACACACTCCTTTATTGGGCACTGAAGGGTGGCAGCAACTAACTTCAAAGGGAATGAGACAAGAGGGATTTAGAAATAGAGTCCATAAGAAAACATCCCACATGTGCTCTGTACAGTCTTAAAAATGGTTCTTCTATGGCATCACTCTAAATAACCTTTTTCTGGCACCTTTATTTTTAAGAGTGTATGCTGCATTATAAGCACACATTCTCTGCACACAGGCAATGTGCAGCAACATTTTACAAAATGAGCCGGTGAACATGGAAATCCTCCTTGCTTGCCAGCAAATCTTGTTGCAAACCTTTAAGATTAAGAACGTCAGGGTGGCATCGTCACCTCTGGGATTTGTGGGTACTGTTCAAATACGCCCCCAAAATTGAGAGTTTCTTCTTTGAAATGGCGCATGCAATAAGGACTCCAATGCAAGGCTTAATAAATGTTTCAGTATGGCTGGTTGCTTGTAGCCCTGACCCTAAAAACAAAGACAGGAGAGTAAATTTAGCAATGGAAACAGTATGAGACACAGAGAAAAGGCAGGGGGTTCACATGCAGAGCATGAATAAGTGCTGGGAACAGGCAGAAAGTATCACATGAGAGCATATATACCCCACTTTTCCTGAGAGAGACAGAACAAGGTCAGGCTGGGGAGGCTGACCGGGGGAGGCTGTGGGTGTGCTGCAGTGACAGTACACACTAATCTGATGAGGAATATTATTGTCTGGCACACCACAGAGAGGGGATTGGAGCCTGCACTCCAACCTCTCTCTAAAATGATTCAGCCAAATGAGGAAACAAAGCATTTTTTCACAGGTATGTTGTGGACCTCAGATAATGAGCCACCACTGAAATGTAAGTTCTGGAATATTGGTTTGTAAATTAAACCTTTTATCTGGTGGAGTGATAAGAAAATATTTTCTACTTTACTCAACTACTTCTACCCAAAATGGAGTGTTAATGCGCCTCTGAAAATTATCGACAGACATTAGACATTTTCCTGGCGTTAGATAATTTTTAATTGAGTGTGGCTTTTCCCTCAAATAACATCTGACTGTTTTTAGTATTGTCAGGTTCATGCTTCCCCAAACTGCAAAGAGCTCTGTCTGACTTTTAGAAAAAAACCCTCCTAGACCATCAAAGCCACCAGAACTCCTTTAACTCCTCAAACTTTTAGGACCCATCGCTGCATTGTATATGATTAATAGTAATGATTGAAATACCCTATAGTAAAGTATTGAGAAACATCACTTCATGCACTTGCTATAGAAATCATTCAAATGTATGTCCTGGCAACAAAGAGAAAAAGAATTACAAAAACCAGCAGACTAAAAGTTTGTCAAGTGTTCCTTAAATCCTCAACGTCCCAGTACCCATTCTGATTTCAATGTAAATCTTTTATTATATTCCTCACCTGATTTAATTCATTCCTCTTATAGGCTACACTCATAAAAATCCATGGGCTGCTCAGCTAAAGCATTCTCTAAATCCTAATACCAAATGGGAAACGTTTATGTGACATCGTTGGACTTTGGGAACTTGCCATTACAATTGATCTCAGTGGTATGCCATGCAGAAATGTATCCCTACAGGTAAACTTATGGCTGTCAGATATGTAATCTTCTAGGCCTGCATATACCAAGCATCTAGAGTTGAAATTCTTGGAAAAGGCGGAATAAGAATGCAGTTGCTCATAGCCTCATTGGAATAGTGTCAGGGTTCCTCTTTCCCCATCAATACAGACAGGGCTAAGAAATATAGGCATCTGCTTGGTCATTTAGATAAATCTGTCCTCTGAACTGTTCTGTCATGCTGCCTAGATGGCAAACGAAATGATCTGGTGCTTGACTATATGTTTTAGGAAAGGCACATTTTTTACCCTGCTAGGACTGATGGCACCATGTCATTGTGAGATTTCTTAAATATGTCGTTTCGTGATTGGGAGAAGTCTACAAATAATGGTTATGACTAACAAAAGAAGAAAATGGAGAAAACAATATCACTGTTATATCACTGATATTTATATGGCTCTTTAGTCTGTAAATAATCCTGATTCACTTTTAAATAGCCTTTCAGGAGGCATATGAAATTTCATGCTGAAATGGCTGCAAACTGCCAAACTCTCCAACCCACACATGAACCATTTATCTACAATTATCTCTAAAAGTCTACAACATCCCCACTGTTTTGATTTGTATACAGTTAATGCAAATTCAGACATAAGTGTTTAACTTAACATCATAATCAAATTTCTATTCAGTGCTTATTGGGCCTGAAATCCCGCATTTATTTAGTTACAGCAACAGTGCACTAACATCAACCAAGTCAATAATCAATGATAATCCACCCTCATGAATAATCAATGATGTGTTGTCATATGAATACATACAGTATTTACCGCCCAGAACCTCAGTTCAGTGTTTCTCTTCATAAGTCTGCTATTTGTGTTCTGTCACATTATAATTCTTGGTGTATGTGTGAGGGTGTGTGTCAGTGCATACTCTTTGTCCTGACAAATGGAAAACATCATGCTTCACAGCAATGTTGTTGCATGTATGCTGAATATTTTTAGGGAACCTCCAGGCCCATGGAATAGAATAAAATAGAATGAAATTGCTGCTTGCTTCCATGCCATATTCTCTTTTCAGCTGCCAGAGGAGCTTCATAAACCTGCCAGACTTGAAAGCTGCCAGAATAAAAGCCATTGTATTCAATCCTGAAAAACCATTAACCAGTTTGAGGTGGATTTCCTATGAATGCCTTGGGCTTTGTGGCATCATTTATTTATTATTTTTATATTTTTATTATATTATATGTTCAGTCCTTTATTATTTATTTTTTTATTTTCTGTATTCCTAGCCTATTTAACTCATTTGCTTTGGCCCAAACTGTTCCTTGTAGATCTGTACCAATTTCATTCCTGAGGATTGCTTTATTGCTTGATTGCTTTATTTTTCCCATATTATTCTCTTTTTTTCTTTAAGAAGGTTCATGAGTTAACTCATTCATTCAAGATGGCAAATTACAATAGCAATAAATAGTTCTATTCATTAACTCGAATGAAAGATAGTTTGAATGATTATAACAGACACACACACACACACACACACACACACACACATCTCACTCTGTAGAATTCAGACTGGAGGCTGGAGGTGTCCCTATTCAGTGACATCAGCCCATTCCTATGTACTGTCTCATCTGTAATACAGCACTAATTGGTATGATTGTAGTCTTTTAAGAGTCTTCATTATTACTGATTTTGGTCGTGAACGAGACAGGAACAAAACATACACAGAAGCGCGTGGCGCTGTTGTCATGGTGACCACGCGCTCGGTCACGCGCACCACCGTGCGAGACGGCGTGCACGTGACAACAATCTGCCTTCCATTTTTTTTAATATGTGGCATATTGAATGCAAGCCATTACATAGAGATATATCTTCTAATATAAATAGCCATAATTCCCAGTGTTATTACCTAGTTCAATAAAGGCTAATGAGAGGATTTTAAATGCAAGACCTTGCTGTTCTGTTTAAGGCTCTGGGCTCTGGGTTATGAAATTCCAGCAGTGGTGAGAGAGAGAGAGAGAAGAGAGAGAGAGAGAGAAGAGAGAGAGAGAGAGAGAGAATATGAAGTACTTTTATGATGTGTTTCTAACTATGAACCCTCAAAATCAAGATTAGTAGTTGCCCACAAGAGGATGCAGAACACAAGCTTATGCATAATCAAAATGGTTCCCATTTATGAAAAGGAAACTGAAGGACCTTTTTAAATGGAAAGCAATCAAAACAGCTGAAAACCCTGAGCTTGATGATAAAGAGTGCTAATCAAGAGACACCTCAGTTTCGATGTTGGCTTTGCTGATCCTTACACTGCAGGTCCATTCCCAGATCTGGGCATCACTTATGTACTGTCACTCAGACACAATGAGAACATAAAGGACAGCAAGACATGCGGACAAGACAAAAATGAAGGCAAGACAGATAAAAGGGAAAAATTGATCCCACAAGGTAAACAGTGAGCTATCGTCAAGGGTGGAGCTGGAGAAAGAGATAGAGCGGGAGTGAGGGAAAGGCTCAAGAGACATGGAAGTGGGCGAGCGATCCGTGAAGAGCTCTGTAAGGTCTGGGGAGATCATGGGGAGAAAGGCTTAATAGATAGAGGAGTTGCAGGAGAGCTGGCCTGCACACTTTATAATAACTTTATAATCTTCAAATTTCCTTTTCTTGAATGTAGAATTTTGAATTTAATTGATCATAATAATTAGTTCATTATAAATAGATCATCTTAATATGAAACGTGTTTGCTTGAAGAGCTTCAGTTTTATATTGCTGCATAATTAAAATTAACAAGAACAACAGGAGCAAAAACAACAGCAATAATAATATCACAAAACAATTTGTTTTAAATGTGCACTCAATAAAAGATATAATAAATCAATTCTTGAATATTGACATGCCTGCTTATGGAAAAAAGAAGCATTTAAAATTTTGAAATCCAAACCTTCCAGAAAATATGCAATTGTGCAGATCAAAATGGGACTTGGGTTAGGGTTAGATATATATATATATATATACACACACACACATATATATATATATATATATACACACACACACAATATATAAAACAATTTACAATAAAACAATTTCTTAAATTAAAGTGCATTACTACACACTTTACAAAAAGT
>JAOUQW010000019.1:7119059-7151045 GCA_028565825.1 Olivaichthys viedmensis | reverse complement strand
TGCCTTTTCCCAAAATTAGACCATCAACATGGAATCTTTTTCCTAAAGACCATTTTATTTACTTTAATGGCATATAACCTGCCACATATGCAATAAAGTCGGCCTTTTGCTCTCCTCCATTTAAAAGCCATACTGATTCTCTGTACCATTCTAATTATGACCTACTGTACTCCAAGAACTTAAGTACAATAGTAAATCTAATCAACATGAACACTGAACTATGCCCGGGGACCTATAGAATCATTTCACTTAAAATCAGCTGCCATGTCCAAAGCTGTAATTATTGTCCGTTTACATTTATGCAGAGTATGACCATCCATATTAACAAGTGATTAAGTGAATTGTAATTTCAACTACATTTTTATAAAAGTACAGCAAGCATAGCTGTTTTTCAGTTTTCATTAACTTGCAAGAGCCATTTATTATTGTACATATGCATTTTTTAGTCAATGTTCTGAGCCTTAAGTTACAACTATGTGTTAGTGGATTTGGAAGGCATCTAGACTTGCCAGTATTCAGGGATGGGCTGTAATGGAACACAAGTATGATTCGGGCTGTGCATGCTATCCGCTTCATTCATAGGGAAAACTTGCTCAGCGCTTCAGTGAAATTTGTCCCGCTCCATTCCGCTCACACTTATAATGTCTCACCAGTCACAGAAATAGATTCAGAAATGTAACTTCATATTTAGGGGGGCCTCAGAGAGAGAGTCCAAGATTGTTGACACCATGTGGCATTGGCCCCCCCTTGGAGCGTCCCAGGAACTGCCCCTGACAATAACACTGAGGAACATTGTGACTTCACATGTGCCTTTTTGAAATGTATTCTAAATGTATTCTAAATATGTTACTCTTTTTATGTAACATAATATGAATATGCTACAGAATACATTTAGGACAGTGTATTAAGTATTCAGTCATTAATACTTTTTAAAGTACTCCTCCCAACCCTTCCAGTGTTGCACTGGAACAAATGAGCAAATAAGTGTTTCTCCGTTTTGGAATTCTTTAATAATAATAATAATGTCACCTTTATTGTCACATATACAAGTACAGTACAGTGAAATTGATTCTTCCCATATCCCAGCATGTTGGTAAGCTGGGGTTAGAGTGCAGGGTCAGCCATGATACAGCGCCCCTGGAGCAGGGAGGGCTAAGGGCCTTGCTCAACTGAGGCAGAACTGAGGTTTGAACCCACGACCTTCTGATCAGTAGCCCAGTGCCCTAACCACTAAGCCACCACTGCCCCCAAATGCTAACTCAAGTGCTCCAGGACGAGGAGCTGTTTCAAGGTAATGCCTGAACAGAAGATAACGAGTTCAAAGGGAGGAGATACCCAAAGTCACACACAAGCTCCAACTGAACCAGGATTGTATTATCTATAGATGTTCTGTTTCATTGCCCTTAAACATTTTTGGCCACTTTTATTTCTTTTGATCTCTGGTTCTGGCTAGTATGGCCCTTTCTCATCTCCCCTCCACACATAATGGTGCTCTTGTTATTCTCTGGCTCAAGGCCCAGAAAAAAGTCCCAGTGCATTTACAAATGAAAGCAGGGTTATCTTAAGACACGGGTCTTTCTAGTTTCGGCTTTACACTTGAACATTATGGCGTATCCTGGAGTGCTCTACACAACTGGTACTCCCCCCTAAACACATGGTACTAAGGAATAAAGCTGCTTTAGCAATAATTGCATCCACAGTTGGTTCAGACAGGCAGACATCTCTAGCTGCAGAGGAATATCATACAGATGTGCAGAAGGACAGGCATTCACACCATACTGGGACAACAGATGTCTTAATTGAGTCTAATTATCCACTCGTTTAATTGCCTGTTTTCAGTGATTATCTACTGGCCTTGTGATAAGACCAGCAATTAGGCACATCTTAGTGTGGACTGGATGTCCTGCTGTTGAGGACTAACTTGCAAAATAGGAGGCAGTCTGTCTTCTACTGTAGTAAGAATGCTGGTAGTTTGACCAAATTATAGACTTCATGGTAAAGAGCTATGCACATCCAGTGGTAATAACTTCAATGCATTATAATAGAGTGATTATGAAACACAGAACCTACTATGGATTTCCTATGATACGGATCATGCCTAGAGCAATGGAAAGATATTAATCTGTAACTTAACAGAAGTTTATCATCCTGTTATTGCCACAAAAAAATACCACAAGACTCATCAAATGTCAATAATGTTTCATTAATTCCCTTTGAATTAATGACATCATGTCAATTGAAATGGTATTCCAGTGTTTATCCATAGAAGTAATTTTTTTAAGTAAGCTGAACTCCCTAGCTCTGGTGAGCCACAGTCAGTGTAATTAGGATGCCAGGGCATCTATGCTGGCTACCATGGCTCACTGTAGAGTCTAGTCACTGTGTAGTTAATTACTGAACACCATGGGACAAATGTGTGACTATCAGTAGGTCTGGTGGATTAAACTGGACTTAAAGCCTCTATCTCAGCCTCACTGACTTGCTGACACTATTTCATTTGTTACTAAGTCTGCATTTTAAAACACCATTTCATCACATTGCAGAAGACTAAGCATAGCTTAAAGAGAACAGTGGACAGGGGAAAGAGTGAACTCTATGAGAGCACAAGTAGGAAATCCCAATCCAGTGAATATGAATCAGTAGGAATCAGATGCTGTGGGCTAAACTATAACCAACCTGAGTGAAAATATTAATTGTGTCTCTGAGGTACTGGAGCACTGATGGAGATATGGGCTACTGGGGTCACTCTAAATTGAGGCTATTAGCACAGAGGTGGGGCTGTAGGTCTTTCCTAGTTCTTATGTGCCGGTCCTTCTTATACACAATCTACCCAAGTTACGTAGCCACTCTGCTCCAACTACCCTGGTCTGTATTAAAAAGCACTCATTTGCTAGTCGCTAGTAGCTGCTGGTAGCTAGAGTTTAGTATTGGTATGGAAGGTGGAAGATAATGTTAGCTCCATAATCAGGTAGGTTAGCTATTATAGCTAGCTAGATAAACAGACTACAGTTGAAGGATATAATAGCTAGTTCTTAGCTAGTTAACAAACTTTACAATATGTTAGCCATCATCATAGTCAGCTATCATCATGAATGGTAATGTTTGGTAGTAGTTTCCGAACATTAGCTAGCTACCAAATTTTGTGCCAGTGGCCATAGTTTTATGTCTTGCTGTTTTCTAATTCACAGTCAAACAGCTATACAGCACTGCAGATCCTGATAAGGGAGGGGTGTGGAAAAGGCACATAAATGTCTGTTCCTGTGGTAAAGAATGCATGCATATGGTGGAGCACCAATCAGACCTGAGAGAAATCAATCACCAAGTGGTGAGGCATGTGGCTTGCCGATCAAGGGAGCGAGTGCTGAGATAAAGATGGAGCTACTGTGGTTCAAAAAGACCATAAATGTTCCCACCAGGATGGATATGGTGGCTAACCAGCTGCATGAAAGTCTGCTGATGAGTGGTCCTTAACATATGTGTTCCTTGCTGTAAATAGCCTTATAGTCTGTGCCATTTTGTTCTAAAGCTTTCAGCCTTTTCTTTTAAGATTACCAGAGATCTAAATATGAGTATTTCAAGGCTTTTGATACAAGCAAGTGTTTGAGGCAGATAAGCAGCAGTGAGACAGGATCAACTCCACAATCAGGTCAAATAGCCATGTGTCTGCCAAAGCATGCACATAGAAATGTGTGTAAACTACACCTGGCTCTAAAGCTAAGACTAAATTCCACCTTAACCATTTCCATGACTGTATACAAAATCCTAATTTTAACAGTTCTATGGCTCCTTTGAATTTTTATGAAACTATTTCAAACCTCTTTTGGATTATGGAGGCCTGTAAAATGTTCCCACAAAGCCAATGTTTAATACACACCTACATCTCTCTCTCATTGTTTAGGATCTCTACAGTGGCTTGAGAGTGCTCCCAGTCTTGGACTGGAGGTGTCAATCACATCATGACTGGCATACACAATCCCTACGCTAGTGATTGTTTATCAGCTAGTGATTATACCTTTGCTCTTATGCAGGACAGTTTAAATTGTACTCAATGTGAGTTTTGCCTTTGTGTAACACAACCAAATTAATCTGGTCTAATATTCAGCATAAGAACGCACTGGAATGTCTGTCTTTGCTGTATCCAAGTCTTTAGATGTATCAGAACAAATTCCCTCATTATGCTTCAGTCTCATGGGATGTTACTCAGGCACTCAAACCACAAGCTTTACTTTATCACAAAACATCTTGTGTTGATACAAGAATACAGAATATGAGGTTTAACCAAAGCACAGTTCAGTAAAAAATATGTTTGTACAACGCTCTCAGTGAGTCAGACTGGATATTTGGAATGGAGCCTGAGCAATGAAGTTCAGCTGAGACAATATCCTTCAGGATTTTTGGCATATCAATGTGGTATTACGCAGTTTGGCTTAGTTTGAGAATAGAAGATACTGGAGTGATTGTGCTTGACAATTACTAGTATACTCATGGGTGCATTGGCAGTCTTAATAGTTAATAGTTTCATTTCAAGTTTAATTGACGTTGAACTTACATTTTCAATAATCATACAAAGTGTTCTGTCCTTCATTTCTGACATGTCCCAAGGTCTCCGAGAGCACAACTGGCAACACGGGCAGCAGCCAAGTGTGTTGAGTGTGTCAACAAAGCCACATGTCCACTTCAAGTTCACTTTTTTGAACTTGAAGTGGTATAGCTTAATGTACTATATAGTCTTCTTTGAAATGTTTCAACCCTGTACTTGACCCACATTCCTAAATGACAATTTGAAACAAGCAGGTTCTCTGCTCTCTCTTGTCTGTAGAGTGTTTTCAGATTTAGAGGAGACACATTTTTGAGTTCATGGGTTAGATTTCCTCACCCTGCAGAGAAGCAGCCCCCACACTGTCCTTCTACACTCAATCACTTGAGCCCTATTAACTTAGGAAAATACCAGAGAAAATAAATAAAGGGAAATGTACAGAGGAGATATTGCTGGCAGCCTTTGTGTGAGTGATAGTTTATTTACAATAAAGAACTAAGTTTGCTTAACAACACATCAGCTCACCGTAATTTTTCACCTGCCACCAGAGGTCTCTGTCACCTGAGTGCCATAGTTACCAACTAATCTCATGTGAAAGTCATTAGCCTGCAGCCTATATATGCTCCACTCACACCATCAGACTTTGTAAAGTCTTGCCATTTACTCAGTCAGTCTTGTTGCGGCTGTGTATATCTTCCATGTTGATTAACCTTGGCCTGTACTACTTGTTATTCAGCTTTGGATTACCACCTTGCTATTATCTGCCTGTGAACATTGGTGTATCAAATTTGGATTGTTTACTGATTAAAGATTTGCATTGTGCTTTTAACTTGTTTTCCTGCATTTTTGTCAATAATCATATGGAAATGGTTTCACACCCACCTGTAGAGTCTGCTGCATGTGTTACGAAATTGAAGATTGTTTGATATATTTTCAGTTGAGTTGCATTAAAAATGCAGACCCTAATTAGAAAGATTTGTCGAAATTGTGAAGACAGTCGTATTCACTACGAAGAGGGAGGGCATTTGAATGATCCACGATGATAAATGATGCAATATAACATCTGTGGGGATGCAATTGATAACCATTATTATCTCAATTTAGAGCCTCTCGAGGAGGACAACAATCTTACACATATGTATGTCAAAAGCCACAAAGCTGCTTATTAAAACAAGGCTCAGTTAGACATGCTTTTGTGTACATGTGTATAAAAGAGACAGAGCGAATGGATGAGGAGAGTGCTACAGCACAACACTCTGCAAAGCAATTTGATTAAAAACAAATATGGAGATTCCAGTTGAATTTCTCTCAAAAGCAACAGAGGAGCCTGGGGCAACCAATAGTAACATTATACATTCATGAAAATAACTTTATGAAAGTGCACAGAAGACACATTAGAAGAATTATATCATTCTAGGCAATATGTTTTAGTGACGGGTAGAACTCTTTCATGTAGGTTCTGCAGTGAATCATCAAATAACAGCTCTACCAGTCACTAAAGGGGTCTCTAAAATCTGACCCAAAAGTAGGGAGAAATGCTCCCATACTATTTTTATAACAACATGGAATCATGCTTTATTCACTGATGGAGCACAGTGGATATTAGAATCTGCAGATGCTCAATATTTCGATTATTTCCTTGGTGTTTCATAAAGGGATATTAACCTAAAGCCTTGTTTTTATGGATGTGATGCACTGCACCAACAGTACATGCTACAATTACTAGCCTTTTAAAAATATTTTTATTATTACTATACTTGGTATGGTTTTTCAGATCACTTAAGGATCTTAAGCATAATAGCAACCACACTCTCAGTTTATGGCATATTGTATTTTTTTTTCTAAATGTTAAAATGCCTCAAGATCCCACTGTAACCAAAGTAAGTTAGAGCTTCACAGTTCTTCAGGTGATCAAGTAGTCATTCCTGCTTCAAGAGCACTGTCTGCGAGTTTGAGCAGAACATGCATGACATCAAACACCTTTTTTCTGCTCATATAGCAAGTAACACAGTCAAATGACTGAGATAAGTGGTAAGATAGTGGTACTTTGGGATCGTAACAGGAATCAGAGGTGGTAGGATACAAGTACGGAGTTCTTTGATTAGGGTACATCAAAAGACAAGCAGGGGTGGAAACAGGTAGGCAAGGAACTCACAGGCAAATCCAATATAATGAAGAATTCCAGCTTAGAAAAGCAGAATAAGTATCAGCAAGACTTTACAAAGGAACATAAGCCCTGCCTCTAATATGGCACTCTACATCGTTTGGACATGAACCTACTGTAGTGCATTGTGGGATTTCAGGAGTCCACTTGATATTCTACACTATGCTAAATGTGATTTATAAAATGGCAACACTCCCTATCTAGTGCACTATATGGCGAATAGGGTGTGGTTTTGGACATACGGATGGACTAGATAAGCATATGCGGATTACTAGGCTAACAAGACTGCTAATGAGTAGGCAGAGCTAGGGTGGGGGGTCTTTATTGAGTAGCACAATGGTTCCCAACCCTGGACCTGCATCTTTTGTTGTTTTCCCTGCTCTAACACACCTGGTCAACTAATAGGGCAATTAACAGGTATTTTCTAAATTGGTGTGGGTGTGTTAGAGCTGGGAAATTACTAAAATGTGCACAACATGGGTACTGCAGGATCAGGGTTGGGAATCACTGAAGTAGTATCTGAGCTTTGGGAGGCATGAAGCTGGCTACTAGATAGCTCGCTTTACTGCAGACGCTATTTATTATGCATGGGGTGGTTATAGTATAACAGCAAATATTGCTTAATTCACTTCAAAGCCCCATGGGATGCATTAGCAGGCTCACCAAGTGCTAGCTATTTGCACAGGATCTGTCTTATTTTGTTTACCTATCTCTAATTTTCAAATAATTATGTCTAGATACAAGAAATCTTTATAAGGATTTTGGTGTTTTTTCAGCAAGCATCCTAATACTTGCTTAATTTACAGCGTAAAGCTCCTGTGATAATGAGCTTCTGCAGGCCTTAATGTGTTGGATTATATGCCACCGGTTTGCCTCTTTCTCATTGCAGCATTATTACACTAAAATTCCCCTGAAATGGCACGGTTCAGAGAGCGCGGCTCAGAATGACGTCTGGGAAAGGACACATACTGACTGTGTTACTTATGTTGCTATATGAGCAATGAACGCGCACACACATTCATATTCATATATATATACACACACACACACACACACACACACACTGATGGCCTATTAACAATTATTTTTTTCCAGCTCAGACAGGATAGTTTGTTGCTTTCTTTGCCGTTGTTTAATCAACAAATTTGTTTAACAATGAATCAGAAATAAAATAAAAAATCTTACTCAACCCTTCCAAGTACGCATACACTATTTTATTTCACTCACCTCAGCTGATGAATTTTATAATATCGAATTGACAGGAATGATTCCCATCCCCACCAGGTGTCTGACTCGCCTGCTGTCATTCTTTCCACCTCCCAGTGATGGGAGCCTGCTGGCTGTGCGTGTGTGTGTGTGAGAGAGACATGACGACCTATCGGGCTTCAGAGCTCCACTCACCTCCTGCGGCAACCTCAAACTGCTTTTGTCTTGAAACGGTGCTGGGATAATCCATGAGCTCAAAACAATGATGCTTCATAATTGCCCATTGCTTTAAACACACAACATGGAGCCAGTCTTGATGACATATAATAGCATTAAAATTCAACACAAGTTATCCTTTTCCTTGCTAACATATTACAATTTGACATGTGTGAAAGTGTTTTTGTTAACACATTCAAGTGTTTACAAGTATTACATCCTTGTTAATCAATAATCAGATACGAACTTGAACACATTAAACCAAACAGATGTTCAGTACATACACGTTTAGCGTGTGTGTGCGTGTGTGTGTGTGTGTGTTCAAAATGCATGTATAAAAAATAATAAAATACAAGAGGTTCATTAAATACTGCTTTACAGGTCATTTCATTACAAGCGCAAATATGTTACACAGTTTGCATTACGGGCAGACACTTGATGGTATCCAGCAATAACTCTACTCTTCCTTCCTTGCATATAAGGAAAATCAAAGTGAGGAAGTAAACATCTTATATGAATGACTTTAATAAAGGAGCTTTGTTTTCAGTAAGGATTTGCCTCGCCCAAGATTAAATAAATAAAAGTAAGTAATTAATAAGTGAAGAAATAAGTAATAAGCGAATAAATAAATAAATAAATAAATAGGGAAGGATCAAATCCAGGGCTTATGTCTAAGGGGGGGACTTAAAGCCTCTACTCATTGTTTTGCAGCTGAATTGTGATGTGCTATATATCCTTTTGACTGACTAATAAATAAGACATGTGAATTAGGTACAATGGTATAAACAAGACATTTTGCCACTCTATGTATATTTCCCATAACTTTGGTCTGAGTAGTGCCATCATTTCAGCTCCTCTGATGAAGCACTAAGCTCCTCGGTCTCCGCCTGCAAGGCAGACACATCATTAGCCCCAAAGCAAACAGAGAGGACAAACAGACAGACATGAGGCTCAGAATAATTCAGCATCAGGCTAAGAGCGAGAAACCTGAAGGCGTATGTATAGAGAGTCCAAGAGCAGCATCTGTGGCTCTGTGATTTTTCTGTGAAGTGGCAGAAATCCATATATGTGTGGTGGCTTACCTCCAGTTTCTCCATCTCTTGTGTAGCTGGAAGAGACTTCTGTGGTGTGTGAAAGGCCTGAGGAAAGAGGCAAAAGTCTCATTAGAGCAAACATTAAAGAGATTTGATAAGCATGCACTGTCCTACTCTCTGTGTCTCTCTTACACGCACACACACACAGTAAGAGAGGTTTAAAACAACATCACTAGGTGGTGCTGGACATCCATTGAAATTATTCTCGAACAGGGAGTGACACCCAGCGAATCACACTAACCAGACAGAGGTTATCTTGAGAGAGATCTCATTCTGATAGCAGCTCTTAATCTCTGCCCAATATGGCACATCTAATTAATAGAACTGGCCGACAGCAGATTAAAACCTTTATGTTGGATATTGGGAATTAGGTTGAAATGAAAGCACATACAGCATCTGCAATACAGGGGTGGACTTCATTACCCTTTTGGCTTGCTGCACCTCATCTGTCGATTTGGACCTACTTTTGACTGTCTGCTTTTGTGGCGAGGTGGTCTGTGGCAGAAGAAATGAAGCCAGAAACAATACATCAAACTATATAAAAGCTCTGGCAATATTCCACTGTAGAGCATTCCCTCAGACACCCAACCACATTTCACTCACTTTATTCCCTGCTTGCTCCATGGCTCAGGTCTTCTGTCAAGTGTGGATAAATCAGGTGAGGCTCTGACACCTGCAGGCAGTTCTGTGTA
Organism: Olivaichthys viedmensis; assembly: GCA_028565825.1. Classification (NCBI taxonomy): domain Eukaryota; kingdom Metazoa; phylum Chordata; class Actinopteri; order Siluriformes; family Diplomystidae; genus Olivaichthys; species Olivaichthys viedmensis. Next base: position 7,141,136 of record JAOUQW010000019.1, on the reverse strand, counting down.
AAGAAAATAACAAAAGAGAAGCCTCATTGGATATTTAATCAGCATCCATAAAGCAGGGAGACAGATGGGCTCTAAGCAGCCCAGTTTGATTAAAGTCTTAAAATATGGTTGTTTACTCTAAATAGTGCTTGACCTCACTGAAATGTTTGTTGCTAAGCAAACTGATTATCAAGTGTTCCTGCTTCATATTTTAACAAGGGCAGTTTAAGTGTATGTCTGACATTATCATGTGACCTGTGAGGTTTGGCCCCCGGCCACCGCCATTATTGCAGTTTAAGAGCTTAGAATTTGTGTAGCGGATATATAAAAACTTCATTAATGTTGTATGAAACAATATTTCAGAATAATATAGTTTTATAACCCAGGGCAGTTTTAAAATGGGTGTCCAAGCATTTTCTGCATTTTGTTGACTTGGGGTTGTGTGTTTGGATGAATTTTGAATGAAGTTTTTTTTATGCATACTTGGCTTCAGACTGTGTTCAAAGCACTTTTGATTAGGTCTTAAATATGTTTGCTTTTTTTTTTTGTTCCCTTTGACTATTTTTAAATACAAGGTTATTTTGCTGCAATTAACCTTAAATAGATCCACATTCTTAATTTCTGTCATCCAGAGTCAACAGGATGTCCCTTTATCAAAAATAATCTCAGTAAAAGATCATAGCAGGGGTCATATCACACGATCATATTGTAATTAGAGATAGATCCAATATCATCATTCAAACAGTGAGGCAGAGGTCCAAGGCAGGGAATACCAGAAATGGGGAAACTAGGTAGGCAGAACTAGGAATTGGAACAGTGTTTCTCAAATCAGTCCTCTGTGGCCCCAGATGGTCCACATTTTTGCTCTTTCTCAGCCAGAACACACCTATACCAGGTATTCAGTATTCTTGATTGCTTGATGTGGGAGTTTTAGGAGCTGCAAGAGCAAATATGAAAATGTGGATCATCTGGGATCCCCAAGGACCAATTTGGGAAACACTGAGCTAGAAGACAAAGACACTAGGCATTCTGGATATACTTCGAATTTCAGTGACAACATTTATGAGACTTCACAAAAAAACATAGACAAACATAGATGAGTGTATATATTCCTATGTTGTACCTACACTCATTGGCCATTTTATCAGGTAAAGCTACCATATAGGTGCACTTTGCAGAGATGCAATTCCTGACTAGCCCAGTTGTTGAGATGCAGTTTGTCAGTCCCCTCTACCTCGCCCATGTACCAGCGCCACCCACACTACCATGCAACTATCATATTAGTGTCACTGCTGTGCTGAGAATGGTCCACCACCCAAATAATATCAAGTCAGTGGTGATCCTGACCTGATATTAGAAAGTGGTGATTCCTTTCTACTGATGAAGGGAGTAGAAGGGGGGCTATTATCAAATTGTGCATAGCAACACATGGGCTATAGTCAACAATTGTATAGCTACAAAGTGCACCTGTGTATGTATGCATGTGTATGTGTATATAATATATAGCTAACAAGACACAGAGAGACTAATCCCAAGCAACAGGTGGTAACAATGATTGGGAGGAGCGTTCAGGATGGAACCAGGAAGGAAACAGGAGGGTTCTGTGACAAAATTAAACCTCACTGGAAAGTGAAATTCATGCTTTCACATGCACGTAATTAGTTAATAGATAAAATGGTAGGGCTGATTATGCCATGTCACAGCGATCAATATGGTGTGTGGAGGTGAGTAATAGAATAAGCAAGAACTCTGTGTGCACATCAGCATCTAAAGAGGATGGACAATGACTCATCTACCCATTACTTCCTCATACAGCACGAATCAAGCTGTGTGCATCTGAGAGAGTTGGCATTCATTAGCTTTCTCCGTGTTGGCACAGCAAGTGCTAACAAAGCCATTCAGTGGTTATGTCAGGCTGCCAACCAATTTAAAAGCCAACCAAGGAACAGAGTCAAATGCTACTCCGCCACTCTCTCAACAGTCTGCATTACCAGACGGTATCACCATGGCAACAAGAAGGCACCAGGAGTCTGACAAATGCAGTGGCGCAAGTGTCAGGCATGATCCCTCGACGGCACATGTAGAAGGCCCCCACCCTGCCTCCAAACATGATTTTCCTACCCAAATCACTAATACGTTAGACTTAGTGGAGAGAGTCTGCATAGTGAAATAACTGGGAGTCAGTTTGTGTCTTGGAGAACTTTTAAAAGTTTTGGCAGTGCAGGTAGCTCAGTGGCTGGACTATCTTTCTGAGGGTTGTCCGTTGTTCTGGATGAAACTGATCATCTATACTCTTAGAAAAACTGGTTCCTCAAGGGTTCCTTGGATAAACCTAAGGGTTTATTGTTTCTTAAAAAGGTTATACTTGGAACCCTCTTTAATAGTGAAACAATCTGTGGTATGTCTACATAAAACCTTTAAGGGTTTCCCCAGAGGGACAAACTGAAAAACGCTTTAGAGTTCTAGAATGTAGATGAGTACTTCAAGGTCTAGGTGTATATCTAAAGTCTGAGTCTGCTCCAAGAGGGTTCCCTGTCACCTAGAATCATGTTTGCATTTTAAAAAAATATGCTCTCAATTTTTTTTCTCTGGTAGTTTTAAGCTATTCAGTTGGCTGAGCTGCCACAGAAAGAATAACAGCCTTTCTAAAACCACCTTAGAACTGACAAATCAATGTTGGCCATCCAATTTCCTGTAAGTGCATTGACAAACACCATGCCTACAGAAAGTGGAACAGACAATTTTTCAAATCAAATTTTAATATATTCTCAAAAATGCTACTTCTAGGGTCCACACTCTAATCAGCTATCAAAACAACCCCTAACAATTACTGACTTTCTATTTTGCTTTCCTGTGTTCCATAATATTCCATTTAGGAACACACAAACATATAATAAAAGCCCATGCAGAAGAACATGTAGATGGCTGCCAATACACAAAACATGGCTCTCAGTGAAATGTGACCAGAATTGTTGCAGATATGTCATGTAATTGAGTGCATGTATGAGGTTTCCATTTCTTCACTCTGTCCCTGAACTTTGAAAAAGTAAAGCGGACAGTAACAGTGAGTAACGATGCAGACATCTGCTCATATATCTCTGAAAATGGTTCACAGTGTGGTTCCATTCAGTGCAGCAATTACAGACTAGCAATTATCAAAAGAAACCCAGTAAGAAGAGATGCTGGAAAACACTCATAAATTGCTTCTTACAGGAACAAATAGTGTAATTGCGACACACGAGAGAGCTTTGAAATGAACTCTTACCTTGCTGAGACTGAGGCTGCTGTTAAGTATACCCTGCCGTTGGTGACAAGTAGAGGTGGAGGCAACACAGTAAATAGAAACACCCCACTGAGTACAAACACAGCTCTACAGCAGCATTTATAAATGAGTTGAAACAGTAGCAGTTTTGATTTCCACAAAAAAACCTGCTAATGGTTAGAGAGTAAAGCCTCACCTTATACACACTCCTCCCTTTCTGAACCAGTCTTCTGTTAATCTTTCTGTTTTCCCATTCTTCCTCTCTCTCGTTTTCTCCTTTCCTGCCCCACCTCCCTATTGCACTCTCCTCACTCCTCCCTCCCTCAGCTTGGACGTCAAAAGCTGTGATGGTTGATTCTTACTCTGAATTTGATTAAGGCTTACCTCCTCTTCACTGTCTGTTCAGGAGGACATAAATATGTAGAGGAGAGCTCTCCTGGAAGTGACTTTCCGAAGGACAAAATTGGACTGCCTGTGACTAATCATACTGAGCGTGAGAGAGTAAGAGCGATGCAGAGAAAGGAGGATGATGTTAGTGAATGTGGCTGTATGTGTGTTTGAGTCTACATTCCTGTGTGAGTATGTTTATGTATTATCAGGCAGGAAAGCGCCACAGGCATCCATCAGCATCAGGCGGCCAACCAGATCACACACCATCCATTATCTCTCTACCTCCTCCACTCTCCTTATTCTCTTTCCTTGTCCTTAAGTGGTTGCACACAGGAGGATACAGAAAAGAAAGTGGATTATAGAGTCCTGTACAAAAACCCTCCAAAGCTTTAAGCTTTAGCACCTTTGATGACCCCCATAAAAGTCTGCAAACGTAACCTGCTCATTGCAATAAGTCATTCCACTTATCAGCATTCTTTTATGACTTCAGCAAAATAATTTTTTTAAAATACATTTAAAAAATATACCATTGACTCCACAAATATTCCAGCAAAAAAAATTCAAAATGAGTCATCTAAACACTTGTAAAAATGAAATACAAGCAGTGTCTTTGTTAAAGTAATGAATATATTTGACATCATTTGACAATCGTTTCAAAATAAATACAGTCAGCTGAACATTAACACTGTGCCAAGCCACATTAACTGTAAACATATTATTCCATCCTCTTATTAAGTCCAAAAAGGTCTTTGAGCCAAGTGTCATCCATTACCGAAGCAGCCTTCATGTTCAGTGCAAGTAATCTGAAAATAGATATCCATTTTGGCAGAACTCAACCTCATACCACCGTTTCCCGAGATGGATTAGAACACTTTTTAGTTAGTTTCCTGTCTGCAGGCTCTGAGGAGCAAAGTGAAGACCTGGAGGAATATGCAGAGTCTCCTTTTACGGAAGGCGTGTTTGAATTGGGTTCTCCCAAATTCTTTGTAGACCTGAATGCCAGAGGAGCTGCACATCTCTGCTCCTCCTGCTGTTCCTCCTCCTCATTGTTTTCCTCCAGAGGCAGCTGGAGGAACTGAGGCAGGATCATGTCCTCTTTTTTCAGGAGGCCACGCTGGTCGTCGGCACTGCAGCACTGAGTTCGGTTCAACCGCTCCACCAGATCTGCAACAGTTTTACCCAAAAGAGAGATTACAAATCCCAGCTTAAAGAATCCTTTTCATGGGCTAGCGATGTACTACATAGGAGATTGGTAAAGCCTAGACTTTACCTTCCATATCATAGGCTCTCCTCTTAGCAAGGTTCTTCTGCCTGGGATTTGATCGATAAAAACTCATGGCACTCATGTCAACATCCACAGCGCCTCTGCGTGCCTGGAGAAGAATAATATCACAGAAAAATCCTATATTATTGTTTTCTCGTTTCCTGTCACATATATCCTGAAGTTAGTTATTGTCCATAACAGAGAACACTTATTTCTAATATTTAAGAAACAAAATGACTTGTACAGCCTGTTGATGCCTTGAGGAAACTAGTAAATTGAAACTGGGAAATGAGCATTCTCTATCTTGCTAAAAAATGGAGCACATCAAAATACTTCTCAGCTTACCATTAACAGAGAATCAAAGTCAGTGGACATGTATAATTTTGAGTACGTTTGGCCCTTAATTTTCCATTTCAGATAATAGGGATTAGCATTTACCTGTAAAGCAGGAGCTGGAGTTGCCTTGGAGCTGAGGCCCTGGTCAATACCTGATAGATAAATTCAGTAAGACAAAGTGAGCTATTTATATGCATGGGTATTTCGCCAAGCTATGAGTTTTACTTTGATAAAATTCACATTACTAATTTAATGTGTCTGAATTTATAAGAATTTATTAAAGGAAGGAATCAGCATGTGGATTTTGGTGCAGTAGTTCAGTACTAGATGAAGTGTCTTTAAGGCTTGGCCCTGCACAGAGATACAATGGCAGAACCCCAAATAACACAAATGCATAGTGACATGCTTTGCATAGGCACTGGACCCTCTTGCATGGTGGGGGCAAACCACTCGTCTAGCTAGTGACCCACTCAAGCAAGAGATCAACAGAAAATGGCAAGAGACAATGCAGTCCACTTGTAAGTGCGTTTACTGATTGAGGCAAATTTGACAATGGCGATCTCAATAGATTCACGCTATGCGATAAGACTACTGTCAGAATTTGTCTTCTCTGGTTATATCAAGTTGGAATCATTAGGCAGACTCTGTGGCCTGGAACAAGATACCTTTTACTTTGTCCAGCGTTAGTGTCTTGTTGGCCAGGATGGTGACAACAGTGTTCATGCTTATTGGCTCTTCACTTCCTCTCTGAGAGAGCAGAGGTAAAAACATGGGATGAGATGTAAAGAAACAGTTTCCACATAACACATCACATATATTCAGCATCTCTCTGCATATTGTACTGTCATCATTTAAAAAATTGCTTTCTTCTAACAAAGAGCTGAGCAAAGTGGTTCGCTCCAGTCATTGGCAGGCAGAGCTCACCATGGTGACGATGACATCCTGGGGCCTGAGGCGGTACTTTTGGAGAACTGAGGCCAGCTCCTCCTGTAGGGTCTTGTTGGATTTCACCATCATATCCATGCTCTTACCTGCGAATGCTAACTCCACACTGACACACACAATCTACAATGTTAATACCTGAAAACCATCAATGTACACAGTTAAAGAGAGTCATTATAGGCTGCATGTATTCATGTAGCTGATGTTACTTTGCTAATGCCATGGACAGGAAGTGCTATGTGTTCAAGAAATTCAGTGTCAAGCAGCAGGAAGTGCAGTGCATCTTCAAGACAATATTAAGTGTTGTCTTGTTTAATGGCATTTTTCTATTAGTCTACTAATGTATTCTGTTGCTGAATATAGCAGCTTCCCTTTTACATTATGACCTGGCATTTTGTTTCTCTTTGACTTATGCCAGTTACTGGAAGGTAGGTTGCAACCCTTACATTTGGTTTATACCTAGCCACTGCTCATAAGGGGGTAAAACTTCTCCCACGCTTTAACAGACTGGTAGTCCCTGATATGTGTGTCAAATGGTGGATCGAAATATAGTAAATGTTTAATTGTTGTTTGCCCACTTGGCTCATCCCTAGTTGAAGTATTTTGGCATTTTAACTCCTAGTCTCCATTCATGGTAAAGACGAGGATCTTCCCTTGTGCAGCTTACGGCTAAGTAAACCACAGACAGCTGGTGGTTTTTTTTGTTCTATTTTTTGGTGTAGGTATCAATATTTGAGGGATGTGGTTTCTTGTCCAACTTTCATCTTGTGTTGGCTTTTGGTGTCCCTTGTTATATCTGTCTGTGTTTAACTCAAGCTATTTTTTTAAAGGTTATCCCCTCTTTTTTTTTTTTTTTTAGCTCATTCTGTAATCAGAATTACTTTTGTCCAATGACAGGACAAGTTCTGATCAGTGAGCTACACGTACAAAACTTTTAAATGACCAAACTTTAATAAGTCTCCCTGTGTTGATATTAAACTGGATGCTCATTAAAAAGGGCTCTTGCTTTCATGTTCCGTGTGGGGTGGAGGCAATATTGCAGATGGCGAAAAAAGCACTTTTGACATGTGCACAAATTTTTGGTTTAGACGTAAGAGTGGGGTCTAAGAGTACACACAATTTTCCAGAGAAGAAGTAATGGCCATCTACACTAGGAACAATGTCAGAGGTTTGGAGCCAATTAGTAAAACTTAGAAAAAAAAAAGGTCAAAATTCTAAATCTCAAAAATAGGGTAGGGTGTGGCAGAGTATGTTTAGATTTAGTAGTCACATAAAACTGTCCATCATCCTTATAGCAATGAAAATTAAGATTAAGGCGGCAAATTATATGACCAAGGGGCAACACCTAAATAATAGAAAAGGAGAGGGCCAAGGACCGATCCCTGAGGAACACCTTGTGTAAGTAATGTAAAAGTTAGTGGAACCTAAGTTTACTACCTCATGGAGATTAATATACAGTACACATTTCTGCTAAAAAAATTATTAAGTGGTGCAGTCAGTTGTTGTGCATGTGGGCACAAATGATATTGTGCTTAAGGGGTCTGAAGTGTTGAAGGACCATTTTAAGATAAGCTAAGGCTGTGGTGGGAAGTGGCTCTAGACTGATAACATCTGGCCCACTTCCTCGCCTTACCAGGGTGTATAATCTTTTAGTAGACCTTTTTTACTGCACACATGGCTGAAATACTGGTGCTTCTATTACGGAATCTGCTATTCAGACCATTTTAATATGTTTTGGCAGAGGCAACTTTCATGACAGAGCTGGAATACATTCTAATTTCAGAGGCTCTGCAGTGCGGTCTGATGATTTTTTATTTTATTTTAAACTGTCTTTAAGGTTGACAGCTTTGGCTAACAGCCTACGAAATTGGTTTTACAAATCCAATTTCCTTCTAAATTTGGTAGAAGTAATGGTCCTACCAATATACATAGCAATAAAAATACTGTGGTGGTGTCTTTCCTTAAGGATTTAGATTAGTCTTGATTTAGAGCTGGATATACTATGTTTCCTAGATAACAGATCTAACAGTGTTGCCCTAAAGCATTCAACATGAGTGATCACTCACTATCGTTAAAAAGGTTGCCCAGCATTGGACTGAATGAGAAAGTGCGAAGCTGGCTCCAGACAGATAGAACTCAATGTGTGGTTGTGGATGAAACTCAGTCTTAGTTACTCAGAGTACCATAAGGTTCAATTTCAGGTCCCCTGTTTATACATAAATGGCATTGCCAATAAAGTGAAAGACTGTAAAATAAATCCTGATGGTGCAATTCTTTATTCCATTGAAATTAAGGAAACATTAATTTGCTTTTAATGCTTCTCCATTCATTGAACTGTATAAACATAAAATTGTAATAAACAGTAATAAACAGAAGCTATGGGTATGTATGGGTGGTTTTTAAAAAGAAAATTGGACTCTCACATTGTTCAATGCTGTACATGTTGAATTTGATTACTTCTTTTGTTTCTCCAATTGGCTAAACTTTATCAGCCCTGTAGCAGAACCAAACAGAGCCCCACTCTTTACTTTTGTGAATCTCCCAGCCATATGTGAGGTAAAATAGTGTAGGCTATTTTGTAACCAACTTGTATTCAATTGTTTGACAGTGGAGGTGCATTGTGTGTTTGCAAGTAATGAAGCAGGAAAATATTATTTTTATATTTTTATATTATTAATATAAATATTCTGTGCCAAGCTGTTTTGTTAGTGGACAATCGGAAGCTTTAACTTAATTTTTTTCGATTTATTCCTCTCTAGGAATGGCACTACAGAAGCAGCTGGCTGCCTTTGCTGGCTAAGGTACTTGTTATCCTTACTAGCTCAAGGAGTTAATAAGTAAGTTAAGGTAGGGTGTAAACACTCACACAAACTTCACCCGCAGCTCCAGAAAAACCTGCTGGTCCTTTAACACTGAGCTATCTTGGTCCAGAGAAAGCGGTTGCTGCAATTGATTTAAGACCAAGTTAGTCGAATAACAAGTTAGCAAGACAAAGAGACAAACAAACTCTTCTTATTAGTAGACATTAAAAATATGCACCTGAACTAGAAAGGACTCACCTTGTCCTTCCCATGAAGGTAGATATTGATGTCAGAGAGGGGAAGGCCTCTTTTCTCACACAGGCCCGTGAGCATGGCGCGGATAGTGATACCAGGTCGTGCAGGGGTCAGTGAGGCCGTGCCATCAGGCAGGAACACACAACAGTACTTATCAGCCTGGGTCTTTAACTCACTCGCAGAGTCAGCTGAACGAGCAACTAACCGTTCCACCTGCACCAATACACACACGGCTGTCATAGCAGATACAGTCTCTGTTTTGATGTCTGCTTAGAATAAACAGTTATGATCGTTAGAATGTCTGGTGATGTTTCATAGAGCGAAGCTCGGGTCAGGTCACCTCTGCACTGTGAAAAGATCCAGGTCTCCCGATCACTTGAGATTCTGTAACGAAACAAAGACCAACACCGCATTTAATCTCACCTTGACTCTCTAACATATCATATGGGGTCCTGGCCTTGATGATCACTCATCAAGACTCACCTCCCCACATCATAACTCACATCATAACTCACCTCCCCAGGATCTTCTCTTTTCTTTGCGCTTCTCCCAACTCATCTTCCCTTGCAGAGTGATTTTCCTCCTCTCTTCCACATTGTCTGTCTCGGCTGCAGCAGTCTTGCATGCCTTGACCTTTGCTTTCTATAAAAACAGCTATTTTAGCTCATCAGTACAACAGAACAACTACACAAAAAAATCTGAATCATCTTTCTGCAGCGTTTTTTAAATTTTTTAAATATTATCCAGCGGATATTACTTCAAGGGGTCCATTCACTTCTGAAGCAAAATCCACACTGATGTCACATTACCAAGGACATATGTACCAAACACATAGCTCAAACCACTGCTTTGCTTGTGATTCTCATATTCATTACCTCCCTGGTTGTTAGGTTGCTCTGTTTAGTGGTCAGAGGGAGTTTAGGGTACTGGCCGAGCTCCGGCAGAGGCCTGCACTCCACATTAGCCAGCATGCAATTCTGATAGAGCTGTGAGCGGACAAAGCGAGCGTAGCTGTCAAACTTCATCAGCTTGAAGATCTGTGGGGAGTGGGAGAAAGAGAAGGAGTGAGGAGGAGAGGGAAAAGAAAAAAGGGAGAGAGGAAGAAGAAAAAAATGGGTAGACAAGAGTACCTCAGATTAAATATAAAAGTATAAAAAGGTTTTATTTTGATGATGCCCTAGATTTCAGAGACTGAATTATGACTGGCATAGAATATGTTTTTGCCAATGGGTTTCTGCATCGTCTTGTCTTTGTACAAAGTTAATTAAAGTCATCGACATTAAAACAAATGATGTAATATACACTATACTATACACTAATATACCGGATAGACTGTTGCATTATGGGGAATAGTTACTGAATTGCATTTATAAGTTAAAAATGACCATGAAGCATAGTAGAATGTTCTAAGAGCCAGACTACCCAATTAGCATAAGAGATGAGAAGTTGATAAGAAGATGAGAAATCTATTCCCGAGTGGATCAGACAGCGCAACCATCTAGTGTACTGACATTTTCATTTTTGATCAAATCGCTGTTACCTGACTGGCTTAATGCAGCCAATCGTGATGGCGACAATTCTAGGGAAAGGTTTCAAATATGGGCTGCCCTCAATATGACTGAAATCCCAGTGTGTGGCATGAACAGGTAAAGAAGGGTGGAAAAAACGGTAATTGTTCATTTATTTAAAAAGATCACAGTTTCACAACATGTAACATTTTCATTATGACTATGTCTTCCTTTTGTTTCTGTTTCGTAACAAACACATTTGTCTGTCTAGGTTTTCCGTTAAGATCTTGCAATGTGACATGCCCATTTTTAAAATGATTCAACCTTATGTTCACATACGTATTGCTTTAATGTATCTACACTACCAATACATGTGGTGTATACATTTCTATTCCTGTGTGTAAGTTATAAGTAAATAAATGCTTAGTAAATGATAGTCAGTGATACTTGGCTCACATGTTAAGCACAATAAGTGCTGCTGGCGGTTATTTAACAAAGCAGTGGCATTTAGGATTTATGTTCCTAAAAATGTGCACATTAACCACAAAGCATCCTGTAATCATTTCATTCGTTTATACTTTTAAAAATTTGTTTTATATATGAAGTCCAAGCAAGTTATTTCATCAAAGGGTCCAGTACCTGTTGCTGAGCTTTTTGAAAGATATCAGGATGAGGATTCTGTATGTCCTTTTCATCTACTCGAGCTTTGTCATCAATATTGATGGGACTGGTGGCACATTTGGACAGGTAACTGTTGTAGATTGAGAGAGCCTCCCTGCTCAGCTAAGACAGCAAAAGAAAGCAAATCAGACAACTGAAATGAGTCTGGACATTTCTATTGTATTATGAGACAATGTAGCTTCTTCAGCATGAAACTTTTTTTTCTTTCTTTCTTATGTCTTATTAGACTACAAAAAACCCTTGCACCCTAGAACGTACCTTTTCAGTATGATTGGCTGGTATCTTGAGGAAATTCTCACATGCCAGCCAGAAAAGGATGTTCTCGACACTGACCTCTGACTTCAAAAACTCCTGTGAGTCATTATAAACCATGTTCACATTGCAGATTATTCACCATATATAGCCATAATACATGATCTCTTAATTTATAGTGCACATAAGAAACGTCAGTAGCAATATCAATTGATAAACAGAATGTCATCACACTTCATCTCTGTTAGCTGAAAAATGCAGTCTTGCTTGTTCTCCAGTCCCAACGCTTGAATATGAACGTGTTTTCTTCCCAACAGGTGACTCAGACACCCTGTGCAATCTGCACACCTCCACACTTATCGACAATTAACATGACTCATTATGTGGGCTGATTCCTTTTCTCACCCTTGCGGCAAAAGGTTTCCCAATGAGTACCTGAGGCTGAACAAGTGTTGTGAGGTTCGGCTGACAAGTCTGTATTAATCTGGGAGCCGAAAGAGTTGCTGATGTGAGTCTATTAACTCAGCAGGGAAGCGGGCCACTTTTAACATTGCGGTTCCAAACTAACACAACACGTGTGGCAAAGTGTAGACAAGTGCATCATTTAGAAATCCAGTACTGACTCACTTTGAAGAGTGAGCTTTCTTGGCAAGTGCCTTGTAGAATGCTCACTTAGAAATGAATTAAACTGATTGATCTCCACGCCCTGCTGGTAAATGTTCTTTTTACAGTCATAAAATTGCTCCAAGGTATACTAGATGCATTTCCTTTCCACTTCATCCTACTCAAAGAGTCAATTCTCAGATAAACGCACGCTACATACATAAAGAGTAAATCATCCTCATTTTGCAATACTCTTGTATTTGCTTGGTTTATTGGGGTTCTTGTGAGTTGTATTTTACTGTTTACAAGATTTTTATGAATACCTATGGCAATGGCATGACACTGTAATGACAGAGTTTTGTACATTTCCTCTGACCCTAAATTAGAGTAAGTTTGGTTTTGATGTTTGACATTCATATGACTCTGACATACCAGAAGTGAACTGAGCTACAAAGTCAGTTGTCATGGCATTCTAATGTAAGTCAGCTTGGAAAATGTCATAACACAACCTTATGTCAACACCAGAGTCAAGTGACGTGGATTTTTATTATGTCACATAAAGACTGACGAAAGCAGTCTTTATGACACCTGGCGCCTATTAGAACACGCCTTTATAAATGTTAATGTAGGATTCTGTCAGTTGTCATGTAGCCATATGAACACTACCTTTAAAGTAAAGTGTTACCAGAAAGGGCTCCTATTAGAACAATTAAAATTGTACCATTGGAACTGACTCAGGTCCACACCCAAAAGGTGCAATCGTTCAAGATACCCTTCATAGTACACCATAGAAATTTTTCCTCCAGCATCTCTGTAACATTAGCAGTCACATCACTAATTTCTGATAGCAAGATGATATGACAGAGCCTCTTTTGGATGGTGTTTTTACATGGTGTTTTTAATAACATCTGTTTGTGACAAAGACACTTAGTTTAGGTTAGGGGTCTTGGACTCACAGTGAAGTAGTGCACTCCCAGTGGGTCTTCTAGCAGCCTCTCAAAGCTGACAGCCCAGCTGGCCACCTGACCCACTCCACTGGCCCCGCCGCTGGGCACACTGGGAAGGCTGGAGTTACTGTTGGAACACTGTGTGCCTGCACGCTTCACCGGCTCCAACACATTCAGCTCTGCGACAAAAGGAGAGATGTAAGATGCACTACATTGTGAACTCAATGCACCTCATTTGTTATTGTTATTACATAATTTGAAAATAGATTTGTGACTTGTCTTTTTATGTGCCAATAAAGTTATATGGATAAATACATAGTCACACTTTGATTGAGAACTAATGGATTACTTAAATTACATTTTCTAACTATAGTTTAATCAGTTAGCAGATTTTGTCTATTGTGATGGCAGAGCACACATCAGAATCACTTATGGTCATATTCAAATAAACAGTAGCTCTTATTGAGTTTATAAGATCATTGGAAAATCCGCTTTCCTCATAGACATTTCGATCAAGTGTGATAATTCAAATGCTGTATGTCAAATGTCACAGGGTTTCTCTTAGCTCTATGAGGCTTCTAGTCCCCCCCGTCCCCCCCAATGTTCAGAATGAACTAAGGGAGGAAGTCATTGTGGTAACATCTGCACCCCAAACAGGATGTAAACAGGTCAATGATAGACTGAAAGACTCATACTGTGACTTCCAACATGCTGTGCGGAAGTCATTTGTGAAACACGAATACACTGTACGTTTTCTACCCAGTAAAAACAGTATATACTCAAATACCTATTAATTCTGTCATTGAGACCTGACATGTAGCCTATAGTGTATCCTCAAATACATTCTCCAACTTTTACTAAGGTTTACTAGTAAAATTAAGACAGTTGAATAGAATGAATTATTCATTTCAGTACAAGCTACCAAATTGTCCAACTTACGCAATGCAACCATAAGCTGAATAGTTTAGGCAGCACTTATAATTTTACTATATATGGATGTACAGTACAGAGTATTTATACTGTTTGTTCTCATTGCTCATGCATTATTAATTCATAACTCACCTCCATCTGAGACAGCCAGTGTCTGTAGGTGGGGAGAAAATTACAGTGGATGAGATGATATTAGATGAGTCATAGCTATAGGTCAATGTATTAACTGTAGTCATTAATCGCATTTGAGCATCACACGCCATTCCTTTGCTGAGACGCATCCTGTTTAGTAAAGACACACTTCTAGGGAAATTACTACATTTCTGTTTAGAGCTAGCAGTCAAGTAAAGAAGACACAGGGTTATTTTTAAATGTAGCACCCACAAACTGTATGAATGACAAGTGAGAAAGCGAGCAAGAGATTGCGAGACAGCAGAAATATAAATGGGAATTAAAAATGATCAATTGAAGTCTTCCATGGGTTCCATGCCAGCACAAAAATCTGATTCAGAAATACAAATGGCCTTAACTGCACATCTGTTTGTTTTTTTTGTGTTTAATTTGTGTTTAAATTGTCTAAATCCCACGGGACTTAGAGATTATATAAAGCAGCTAAAAGGTGGGGGAGAATAACAGAAATCTCAAAAATTTCAATAGTTGCATTATTTAAACTAACAAAAGCAAGGGATCAAATTAACTGCATTCTCATTAGGTCACGGATATGAAAATTTATGGAAAATATATGGACATATATTAGCTAATAATTAAGCTGTGTTCCAATGATCACTGTTTTTCATCTAATCACTATTTACTACGAAAATGCTTTTCCTAATCAAGGTACTCTCATCCTAATTATTATCCTTCTTTGAGCAGATTTTCAAACAGCCTAGTTCCAATAATATTCTCGTATACCATTGCACTTCTCATTCACATACGCATAAGCGCACAAAAAACAAATGAGGCCCCTCAAATCCTACCTGAAGTCCACCAGTTACACCAGCATTATTCAGTTTCAGAGACATAGTCTTGGCACCAGAAGAGCTTTAGGTACTTCACAAAAGTATCAGTTGTTTTTGATATATGCGTGAACCCTGTCGTCTATGACTAAAATATAACTTCCTGGTAAATCAGGAAGTCTTGCTTTAGCAACATGCTGCAGGAGGAAGTGTGTGTACTTCATAGAAAAAAAAACACTGCTGCGAAACCAGCGTAGTGCTGGTCATTGTTAAATAATTATCAAAGTAAAATGTCAAATATATAATCGAGACAGTCAAAATCTTTTACAACAGACACAATGAATGCCGAGGTAGTTGGTAAAAGGCTTTAGGCAGTTTTTCTGGCCCAATATAACTATAAAGACTACAAAAGTCATGAGAAATATGCCAAGATTGGTAATAATCGCTTAAAAGGAAATAATGGCTGCACTGTACTGCATAAAAACCTAGAGCTTTTATTTCAACTTCACAGAAAGTGAACATTTCCAAGCTAAGAAAATACCTACCAGAAGCTTATTGAATGAATAACTTGGTGATAACACCAAAAAATTTTAAGCCAACAGGACAGCTGTAGGTTTATATAGGTCTCCTTTACCTTAGTGAGGATGAGAGGCCTGGTCTGTGTCAGTGTGTTGTGTCTTCCCAGGCGTCTACGTAAAGAAGCACGCAGGCCAAAGGGAGAGAACCCTTTAGTGATTTCTTGGAAAGGCATGCTTCTCTGTGGGAAAAGAACACAAGGTCAGAAACAAACAATTATCAGCGGATAAACATAAAAATAAAAATTTCCATGACTTTGTCACTGTTTATTGTGTTATAACAGAATTTCTTTGATTCTCTTTATCAGTAGACCATCAAATTGCTTGTCTATCATGCGGCTGACATATGTCCGTCACGTCTCAGGCATGTTTTTGAATATTCTATGTAGTGACTATGTATTGGATCTTGTGTGTCTAGGATCTTACTGTAAAACAAATAGCATTTTCAATTAGCCTATCTGGTAATAAAAGGTTATTAAACTTGATCAAATTCATTAACCAGATCTCAGCATTGGCATGTTTTAAACAAACCAAAACAAACCGATCCCCCTCAAAACAAACTAAGACCTCTGTAACTCTTTGCACATCACACAATGTACACAATGTACATTCAGCATGGAATTAATACGCTACAGTTATAATGCAAAAATGGGAAGCTACATACCTTTTCCCTGGAAGGGGGAGTGAAGTTTTGTCGGTTGTGGAAAGAAACTGATGAGTCCATGCTGGTAGAGAAGGCTGGTGTTGTGTTGAAGACCAGGAGAGAAGCTGGTAAGAGAGGTATGGTGAGTTCCTCAGCTCACATGAACCGCCTATCACTGTGTAAACACCAGACCTGTTGTAAAACACAGCTCGACTGGGTATAAAAGTCATTCAGTGGGAAAACATACTGATCATGCAACTGGTGACCTGAGAAACCTTCCAGAGACTTAAAACTAGCAATCCAGTCAAAGCGAGTCAGTTATTATGAAGCCAAGCACTAGTTTCTCTCTTTTAAGAATCCACATTCCATTGCCTCTTCAGAGAGATATTTTGGTCCCTGTTACATATTTTAGTCTAAATTTTGGAAATCAGAGCTGAGACTTCATTATTAATTCCATAAACAAGATGTCAAACTGTAAACAGTATCTTAGTGGTAATCTTGCTTATAGTTACACATGTGGCAATAAAAGCGCAAATTTCCACTGAAGGGTTAGGGTAAACTCTGAGCACATCTACAGGCCCTAAGCATAGACATGGTGCGTAATACCCTTACAACGGATGAATGCATTTGTCTCTATGTGCCAGTTGAACCAGCCTCTGCAAGTCGAGACCGGCCAACCAACCAGAGGCAGCCGGATTCTTCTCACCTCAGTTCCTGTGTTCTGAGCCTAACACCTGTTCCCCTCTGATCACATGTGCATTGGTCCATGTGTAGAGCATAAACCAGTTTGCCATGCCATTTTGGGTTTCAGTTAGTGCACTAAGGGTGGATGGCAACACAAGCATTTACTTTCCTGTGCATTTGTGGAGAGCAAATAAGGTAATCAATGATGCTGGCGCCATTGCTGAGGCTATGGCAAAATAAAAGCTGATGATGCGGTTGGTTGGAGACAAATGAATAAAGATCAGCAATTAAATGAAAGTATGCATCAATGAGAGACATGTCTTCAGAAAGAACGAAGATATTTAGCTTGACAGCTGTAAACATCAGATTTTTCCCATCAGAGTAAAATGTTCCCGTTCCCTAACTCAGGTTCTACATAGAACCTTTACAGGTTCCCCCAGAGGAACAAAATAAAGAACCTAGGGTTCTAAATGTAACCTTTTTTTCCTGTGTGGTGTGCTGGCAACAACCGTCCAAACCACTGTGGCCATGTCAGAGGTGTCCACCATACTTAGTGCAATGTACCATGTGGCACTGAGATTCTTCCACGCCAAGCAGAGGATTCTATAAACGGTTAGCTGCCATTGGGGACTGAGTTGGTCAGTTGGTTGCTTTGGTAGTGAATATACCTCATATACACAGACCTCCCTATGCCTGTCTGCTTGGGACTAATCACAGGAGAGTCACCAGTCACCAATGGGATCTGGGACTCTTTTGTTTTTTTGTGTTCGTTTTTGCTATTTTTTAATTTTTGCATTGAGTATACCAATAAGATGGTTTAGTTCGATGGTTGAGCTCCGACAGGCCCAAGCTCAAGCGGCGGATTTCCTGGCCCTGGTCTTTCAGATTTGTATCTGCCTGATGTGGATTGAACATGGCACCTGGTGGCGTTTGGCGTGGTTGTTTAGAGAGCCAAAGGACCAGAGCAGACAACAGCAGCAGCAGCAGAGAGCACAAAGCCTTGTACCTGTTCTTGCTCTGTGCAATGCTTCATGCGTTTCCGGAGCTCCACAGCACGGTGTTCACAACATTGCTAGCCAGTGGCATTGTGGGCATGTGAACTGTGGGTGCAGTTGTGTGCTGGCAACAACCGTCCAAACTACTGAAGGTGTTATATTGATGTGTTTCCTTGAATGTTTCTTTGTGGAACTGATTTCCAAAACCCTTATTAACCCTAAAAGCTACTAAAGTCTATCACCAAAAAAAATATATTTTCACTCAGGGAGGCTGTCACTTTTAGATGTGACAAAAATAGGACAGGACAAAAGGTGCTAGAGCTCGATACACAGTATCTTGCAATCTGTTCACATTTTGATGTAATGGCTAATTAGGCAACTTTGATAGCTACCTGTTACTGCTCTTGTACGTTACACAAGAGCCGTAACAGGTAGAGTATATGATGTAAATGATGAGTATATAAGTAAATGATGATCTTTTAATAGACTCGTTCACATGCCTAAAATATTTGTGACATTTGACTTCCCTTAAACATATGCCTCTTTCTTCTGAGGCTGGAAATCCTTGATTTTCAAATTGGATCTCATCGCCCTCTGGTGAACAGGAGCTGTACTACGTTGCATACAATCAAAGACAAATGTGTCTATATAATAACTTATTAAACTGATATGACGGAAGATATGACTTTTTTTGTGATGGTTAAGAAGATGGAAAATAACAGACTTAAGCTAATAACTGTGAATAATTGTGATATAAGCTGAAGTGAAGAAATTAAGAAACAAGAGGGGAAGTCAGACAGAGGGTAGGATTTTATGTTGTTGACTAACAGAGAGAAATTGAGATAGAGAAAGAGTGGGGGGGGGGGGGGGAATTTTAGGGCTCTGAAGCAGGTGGTGGGGAGGGATAATCCAGGTAAGTCTTTAATGCAGTAGAGAAGGCTGGGGAAGGTAAGAGGAGGGGAGGAAGGTGGAGAGGTTGCTAATTGTGGACTACTAATCCATGCCGTGACCCTCCCCATCCCTGTCCTACTCTTCCTCTTCCACAGATGAAGAAGACCAAGCATAGTGACAGACACCAAAATCCAGAAAAAGACTCCACACTGCTACGTTTGGTTAAAACCAAACGCTATGTTAGCATTAGAGGGGAGGAGGACTTAAGGAAAGTGAGGCTCTGTACATGACTGCGGACCACCTGGACAGCCCAGCACTCCCCTGGATATATATTGTATGGAATGTAGCTGGGGTTCCCCCCCTCTCTTTTCTGCTTACTTAAAAATCAGACCACCATGGGCGAAATCCAAAAGGTATGTATGCTCAAATCTGGGGATCTGTGTTTAATGGGTGCCACTATGCTTCAATAAGGCCTAATTCACTGTGACCAAGACGATTGCTGTGATAGGGAGTGTGCAATTACTTTCACAGTTGGGTTGAAATAAGGAATAAATTGAATACAGGTCTGGTTATTAACTAGAGGTTCTTCAGTGCAGTCACTGGACATTCAGCTTTGAGTGAGTTTATGAGGCACAAGATTTAAACTATCACCAGTGCCTGGTTGGATATTTGAACTACTGATCATTTGGATGAAAATGATTATAAACCTTGGTCTGGAAGCATGATTTCCAAAAGGTCAGCATTAAGTTTTACAATGAATTTGTATGCTTCAGTCTATATTGTATGTTTATGTCTTAAGGGAGCTGGCACTGTGAATGTTTTTGGAATATTAAAGTACAACTATGTATTACATGTCTGCTTTAGGTCTATTTCCTACTACCTCATTTATCTTTTAAATCTTTTAACTGTGTTGTCCCAGGGTTTGTTTTCTGTCATTGAGAAATTAAAAGGCATGACAGAACAGGAGCTCCGGATAGTTCTTCTCGGGCTGGATAACGCTGGCAAAACCACCCTACTGAAACAGCTTGCCTCAGAAGATGTGAACACCATCACACCAACTCAGGTAAATTGTGGCTGCAAAGTGAGAGAAAGACCTCCATTACACTCACAAGCAAAATTTGTCCAAGCCCTGGTTTCAAAAGATGATCCAAATCCTTAGGTAATACAACTTGGCAAATTGAGAGACATTAGGTTATGAAAGCAGCGTGACCTACTGCCAAAAAGTATTAACTGAGAACAGTTGTTATAAATGCATTTTTGTATGGAAGTAATTATACTAACAGAACTATACTATACTCTAAGTAATGTGTTGTGTCTGAATTCCTAAAATTAGTCATATTATAGAGCTGAAGAAAAGCATTTTCCTAATACAGCGTCTCATTTTAAGCATGCTTGTGTATATTGCGTATAGTATGTTCGTGGTTTATGTCTTAATTAGCACTAATTGTGCATTTTACAACCTGTTAGACTGAGGTTAATTTTTCTGGGCAGTTCAGTTGCTAAATAGCAGAAATTCTCATCACAAGCATGACCGTGAGAATCAATTTCAGCTAGGGTGAAACGAGACACTCTCTTAAAAGAAGCAGCCAAAGCCTCCCTGACTGAAGAGACATTAGGCACATGACAGGAATTACATTTGTGTATTTAATTATGCACAGAGCAGAACAGAACAGAACACAAAAGAGCTTTTACTTGAGAATCCTGATGAGATGCTTACTGCTACCTGCAGAGAACATAAGAGCAGCACATTCGTAGGCAACTTCTTTAACAATGTCATTGTGTTGACAGCTAGGCTGGCAGCGAGAAGGAACTTTTGTTCTACCAGTTTATATGTAGACAAAAAGTGTAAGTGGCAAAGGCATTGAATAAGGATCATAGGTTGAATGACTGACTTTACTGTTGCCTCTAGAGAAGTCACGCTGACACCAGGCCAGGCCAGGTCTATTCTGGTCTTGTTCTAGACCAAAGTAAAGTCAGCAAAGGCCATATTTAGCTGACCTTATTAATGACTTCCCTAAGGCTAGCAATATCTAAGAACTATCCATGCTGACAGGAACTTTTTTACTAGACAATCCTGGTCTGATTTCAGAATTAAATATGATGGTCAGTTGTGAAATAATTAGCAGGTTTGTTGCTAGCAGGGTGCTTGCTGCCATACAGAAGACAGGCTTTTGAGGACATGGTCTTTAATCCTGTGTTTTAAGATTACCTAACCATAAAATAGAAGATACAGGCTACTTAAGGGTCAGCTAAATATAAGTTGTTGTTTTTTTCTGTTGACATTCTAGGGCTTCAACATTAAGAGTGTAACATGTGATAGTATGAAACTGAATGTTTGGGACATTGGGGGACAGAGGAAGATCCGCCCCTTCTGGAAAAAATATCTGGAAAACACAGATTTGTTGGTATGTTGTAACCATTTTCATTTACATTAAAAAAATAAAAAAAAGTTTACTTTTGTAGCAAACACAATTTTGAGCTGACCATATCACCTGGTCCTCTCGTGCTACTGAAATGAAATCAGCCCTCCAATTTTTGATAAGGATGTACAAGAGGAACTTCATATAACCATATTTAAACTCACAAGCTTGTTTTATTCACATGGCTTTAATCTGGCACTTTGCTTAGTTACAAAGTACTGTACAAAGTTCTACCAATTAGGCTATTATTCTTAATTTTAGATTTTGCACCTAGCGTCGTGTTACGTCTTGAGCCACCTACACAGTACATAAGAGAATACAAACTGGCTAGGCTAAAACAAAAGGAGGGGGAAAAATCTGTTGTAATCAAAAGTAAAAGCTTAAGTATTTATATATGTGTTGTACAAAGCATCAAATACACTTCAGAAATCTTGATGGCTGGGATCACAACTATAGACAACACTATGGAAAATTTAAATAAATAACTAAATAAATCTCTCTGACTTAGTTTTTTCCTCCCATAACAGATCTATGTCATTGACAGTGCAGACAAGAAGAGGTTTGAAGAAACAGGCCTGGTGAGGAAGACATATATATATATATATATATATACACATACACACACATACATACATACATACATATATATATATATATACATACACATATACAGTCGTGGCCAAAAGTTGAGAATGACACAAATATTAATTTTCACAAAGTTTGCTGCTTCAGTGTTTTTAGATCTCTTTGTCAGATGTTACTA
>JAOUQW010000019.1:7106064-7118585 GCA_028565825.1 Olivaichthys viedmensis | reverse complement strand
GAGATCAGCAGTTTTAGAAATACTCAAACCAGCCCGTCTGGCACCAACAATCATGCCACAGTCAAAATCACTGAGATTACATTTTTTCCCCATTCTGATGGTTGATGTGGACATTACCTGAAGCTGCTGATTTTATGCATTGCGCTGCTGCCACACAATTGGCTGATTGGATAATTGCATAAATGAGAAGGTGTACATGTTCCTAATAAAGTGCTCGGTGAGTGTGATATATATATATATATATATATATATATATATATATATTAAAAAAAACATGGGTGCTTGAAAAAGAAAGTGCAGCCTTTCATTACAGTTATTAACTTGACAGATGTTTTCATCCAATGCAACTTATAATTGAGACAGGATACAATCCAAGCATGAGCTGTTAAGGCTTGAGGGCCTTGCTCAAGAGTCCAACAGCTATTCTCTTGCGGTCCTGAGATTAGAACTCACAAGCTCCAAGTTCAGACATAACTTTTCCTCCAAAACACTTTTTCTTACATATTCTCCATGTAGGAGCTCTCAGAGCTGATCGATGAGGAGAATCTGAAGGGAGTGCCAGTGCTCATCTTTGCCAATAAGCAAGATCTGGCCACAGCGTCCACAGCCAGCGAGATCGCCGAGGGGCTCAACCTGCACACGTACCGGGACCGAGAGTGGCAAATCCAGGCCTGCTCGGCTATTTCTGGCGAGGGAGTGCAGGTAAGCCCATCATTATGAACCAACAGAGCCATACAGAGGAAGAGGTTTGTCAAGAAAACCACCGTTAGAGGTTTCCAAACATTGTAGAAAATTCCTAAACATTTCCTGTCAACTATTATAGAAACGCATGGTGAAATGAATCCTTCTAAATCATTTGGCCAAGGGCCATTTTAAATTAGTTCAGTTCTGGATAACTACACTCTGTGACGACATTACCCAAAGTCAGGCAAAAAGAGTCATTTTATTTTATTCACGACCCGACAGTGACGATGCTCGTTAAAGTTGTGTGCTTCATTATGCTTCTCGCACACTGAGTGTTCTGAATTATACTCATTTTTTGTGTTCTTTCAATTCTGGTTTCTCTCAGGATGGAATGAACTGGATCAGCAACAATATTGTAAATAAGAAGAAATGAAGCTGCTTAAAAATGTCATTTTGTACAAAAAAAAACCAAAAACAAAAAAGCTCTCTCTGATCTTTGTGTATAAATACAGGCCCGTTCAGTTACATCAGACAGACTTCATGCAAGACTAACTTTTTGTAATATTTTTTGTGTTATGCAAGATGAAATTGAAATGACTGACATCAAGGGGCCTCCTTCTGTTTGCGTTCACTCTCCAACCACTTTAGAGCATTACTACAAATCAAAAGCAAAGAAAATCAAAGAAAAGCAGTGATCGTTAAATTGTTCTCCTTCCAGGGAGCCTTTTTTTTTTGTTCCTATTCTGACCAAACAAGCTCTTTCTCTCTGACAGGAACTCAATGCCCCTAGAGATGTTTATGAAACATCTAGCCGCAAATAATGATACAAACAGACCTCCCAGCCTAAAAAGGGATGAGTCATGTGTTGCAGTCATTAGAGAATTTAAGTTTTAGCTTTGTAGGTAGTTAGCTCTGAAGCAGTGTGGTTGGAGAAACCATCTCACTTACCGACCTGAACTCTTGTTCTCTCTTAAAGCTCAGGAGACTCAGTTACATTTCTGGGTTCTGTGGGCTCATGTAGTGTTTAACCTGTGATAACCTGTGTGTGCATGATTTGTGTTACTATGTGAAAGCATATTGTGTCAATAAATGATATATATTCTTTCCACAGAATCAGTTTTCTTTAAAATAGAAATGGCATACTACAAGAGTTTCTTTGTTAAGCTTCAGTGTACACCCAATTTCGCAATCAAACTGTTTTAGCAATGGATGTCCAGGTGATCCAGGCTGTAATCCTTCATCCTCTCTTCATCTCATTAGCAACATAAACAATATTAGAATTATTATTATTATATTATTAGCATTATAAACATTATTTATGGAAATAAAGACAGAAGAAAAAACTTCACATGCTTGATGACTTGAGGTCGACGGTAAATAAAAGGTGGAGGGAATGTGACCAACTAAAATCACCTTTTTGTTTCTTTTCAACTATTTTACAAAGTCCAGTTATTTTAAAATGTTTTTATTCCATCTTGTTACTCCAAAAAACAATGTAATATAAATATGATTTTTAAATCTATGTTCATTATAGAACTTAGGGCAAGCACAAAGATGTTGGAAAAAGAATGTCTAGCAATGTTCCACTTTAAAAACATTTTTAAAAAATAAAAATGGGTAATTTTGTCCCAAACAGAACACAAGGGCTAACTAGGCAGTTTTTTTTTTGTTTGTTTGTTTTGCCTCACTACATGATTTTACCTCTTGTTTGGCCCCATGAATGACAGACTTAGGGATGACTCAGAGTGCAGAGCTGCCTCTCAAATTTACTGGACCATCTGTGACTGTGTCTATGGATCATATTTTTATTAGAGGGGGATACAGAAAAACCATCGTGCTAATCCTAGTCCATTAGCTCTGCGTCACTCTTCTCTATAATAAGACCATGATCTAACCAGGGCAAGACTGAGGGTCCATGTCTAACCAAGGCAAATATAGGAGTTTGTTACTTAGGACTTGGGCTCAGATTGATTCAGTCCCTCGTGAATATTGGGGAAGACACATTTTCTTCTTAAACTGGTAAGTCTGGCAGTAAATGCTACTTATAAGAGCTTGATTACTATTTTAGTGGGGGTACTTTAGTTTTAAAGATTACAGCATGTAAAGATCACTCAGCCGTAAGAGGAGGTCTTGCACTGGGTTCTAGAAATGTTTGTATGTGACATGCATTGGATGGAAAAGAGATCCATGTGGTAAGAGATAAAAATGAAGCTGTGCTCTGTATCTAGACAGCTCAGATCATCATGCCTGTCCCGTACAACGACCTGGCTAAAGAGAGACAGCAACAGTCTCTGGCGCTGTGCTTAGAAGAACGAGGAGGTAAGACACACTGGCTGCAGCCGAAAGACCTGCAGAACAGAAGCAATAGTCTTTCCAGTTATGATAAAACTATCTTCAAAACTACAAAATAGAGAGAAAAATACAGTTAAACTCTGGTTGGGTCCCTCATAGTAAAACTACATTAAAACATTTGATATTCAAAGCCTATACTCTAAAAGAAGCTGGTAGCTGAAGCAGCATGAGGGTCTGTAATGCAAGATCGCAGCAAGGGTCTAACAGCTTTCGTCTTGCATGGATAACTCATTCATGTCTGATTGGCCAAGAGCAAGAACCCTCGCAAACATGCGCTTATGTGCACAAACAGCAGGCTGTGAATTCGTCCAGACGCCAGTGTCAAATTGAATGATTAAATTGCTCAATTAAATCTGCAGCGCCCGAGCTCAGAGAGTTCAACAATGATGGACCTGAGAAAACAAAACAGGTGCTCGTTTACGCCTGCTGGGTGATGTGCACTACAGCATTATTACAATATATACACACATACATTCAGGGGTACTCATCAGTTGCCGATGAGCTTGCTAAGTTATAATTTACAGGAACACCTCCAATAACGAGGACTATATACAGTACAAAATATGAGAAGATAAAACAGTCAATATACAGTTTTATCCAGAGTGTTCTTCCTGTGCAAATTGAGACAACTAACAGACTGTGAAAGAGGACAATGGCTTTGTGCCCAGTTTGCAAGCAGACGACAGCACCGGTTGCCCAATATTAGGACAGAATTATTTAAAGGCCGCCTCAGGAAGGACGGACAATAAAATCTGTTCCTCACCCGGAGGGATGTGGAAATACGTAAATAAGAACGCTGACAATAATGCATGGAACACGAGGCTAAGAAATGAGCCCAAAAATTGATTCAAGCCTATCTGACCCTCATTAGCTTCACACAGCTCATACGTATGAAAGGACTGGCATTTGTAAAACCCTTATTAAGAAAACAACCCTGTGTATTGAGCACAACTCGTAGACACCTTAGCCCAGAAAAATATTACGCTCTTATTATTTTTTTTTTACTGCTTTTTCTACATGTGGGTGGATTTCCTTTCAAGCCTTCACATCCCATTCAGTGTTCTTCCTCAAGAACAGTCCAAAATGTGTGTATAACAAAAGACTAAAGCATGAAATCAATTCTTAAGGCAAAAAAACATCAGCCTTAAATATAATTATACCTGTTGTGCAAGCTAATGTCCCTGTGCTGTACTGTGCACACACCTTATCATTTATATATGAGAAATGCACATATGTGCTTTTTTCCCCCCAAAAAAGGCATTCTGGATATTAATGTTTATATTAACATCGCTCTTGATGCTATAAAACTTTCATAGACATTTTGGAGTCATCATTCTGGACATATGATGTTTTACAGCTTTCAACAAATGATCTGAAAGCTAAAGTGCATAAACACTAGAATCATATTACAATCATTTTATAGATGGATCTGAAACTAAATGGAGCTTATATTACTGAAAATATTGATTCCAAACTTTTGAGCAGCGACTCCAAACTTTTAAACGCTAGTGTACCTACATGATAATCACATAAGTATGCATAAAGTGCAATCACAATATACTTATGAATTATGCATGTGTGTGGATGTCTGTCAGAGTATCTGGACCTAGGAAAGAAGATCAGCGTTCCTCGGGATGTGATGATGGAGGAGTTGAACCTGCTGTCAAACAGGGGATCCAGAATGTTCCAGGAGAGACAAAAGAGAGTGGAGAAGTTCACGCTAGAGGGCGTTGGAAACAGACCTGACAATGTAAGCCAACGTCACAGTGCTGTACTATATCATTATTACACACTCGTATTACACTCATATAATGAAAACAATACAGACAGCTCATGCATTTAGTAGCTCAGCTCATTTAGTTTAATTACATGGTTCCTCACTGCCTTCATTGCATACAGACTTAAAATAATGAACAAATCTTAAAATGCAGGCCATGGAGGTGAGGTTCTGCTGGTTGCATCATACCCAAGATTCTCAACACAAGTCGGAAAGACCATAATGAATTTAAGGATATATTGTGAATGTGATATGTATCTCATACCTCTTTCTATCTCCTTAAGCAAAGCGAGACACTATGCCAGCAGGCCACAGAAGGGCCGACAAACAGAGCTCACTGCAGCACAGAGGTCAACCCACCAGGGAGGACCAGCCTGTTGGCCACACTCCAGCACACCGTGGCCAAAAAAGGAAGCCCAGGTGTTCTTGCACCAGGTGACTATGCAGGCATTCACCAAACTCCAGTCTGTGCTTGTATATGTATTTGCACGAAACACTACAGGAATGTGAAGTGAAAACATACAGCTCACACGCTCATCTCACTTTCTCAGGCTATTCTGGGCCCCTAAAAGAGATTCCTCCAGAGAAGTTCAATGTTACGGTAATTCCCAAATCCTATTGCTCACCTTGGGAAAAACAAAGCGACAGTGAAGCCCTGCTGGCTGCCATTAGCGCCCGCCTGCCAAAATCTCCTTCCAAACTCGTCCCTGCCAACTACCGATGCTTCAACAGGTATTCTTGATTTCTTTTACAACAGATATGGTGTTTTCCACTCGGTTTCAATTTTTTTTTTCCATGACATGACATATACTTATATGCTGATGCTCAGGGAGGGCATCCTAGAGAGTTACTCACATCTTAACATTGACGGTAACAGTATAACCGCTAATGACGCCTTACTGACTGAAACACACACACTTCCTTAACCAGTTACTATTTAATAAGTTTTACAAAAATATTAGAAGTATTAAGAGACCTGTGGCTGGTAAAGATTAAAAGAATGGTTAAGTTTAAATTGCTTAATGCCACCCCTTTCCTAAAAAAAAGAGAAAGAAGAATACAATAAAATAAACAAGTAGAAAGTGACGCAAGTTCAGATTGTATGAAAAATAACAAATTTGACACCCAAGCCCATAAAAATCCCAAATCTGGTAGCTTACCCTCACAACCAGGTGTCCTTTGCAAAGAGAGAATATATTTTTATAAAAGATAAGGTAAATGCAAATGTCAGATGAGGCGAAACCCGCTTAAAATATGCCAACAGTTATTTTAAAAGCCGAACTTTTTACACTTTGCCAGGACCTCACCATGATTTCTAGGACATTTTACCCTACTTCTTATTTTCCAGGTGTTTTCCATGGCTGGAAAACTCATCTATACTTTTCCAGGTTTGCCAGAATGCATGGGAACCCTGATTTTGCTGCCCATCATTGCCCAGACTGGGAGCAGCATAGCTTCACCAAGCAGAGCAAGGCCACCATGATCCTAGTACTAGCAATACTTCAGTTTATAACCCACTCACCATCCAATCAGTCCTTGAATTCAAACCAGCAACCGCCTGGTTGGTAGCTTGCTTCTCTTAGCCGAGACCATGCCACCATAAAGTAATAACATGCACAAGGGTGAAATGGATTTCATCCAAAGAACTGTTCTTATATGCACCCTGGTTTACATCAGTGATGTTTAAAAGAATATTTTTTCTATTGAACTGGCCCCGACCCTCAAATGAGGTAACTGAAAACCTGGTGCAAGAATCAACACTTCATTTTTGGTCCCAGTTCATCTGGCTCACACAAAAGCCAGTGGGTACACGTGATATTTAAACACTTGGCAAGAAAGAAAATACATTTACAACTTTCTCTTATGACGCATTTCCCCACGTAATTGACAATATATCGCACATACAGTGCCCTCCAGAATTAATGGCACCCTTCTTAAAAAACCCCACCAACAATAAACATATAAAAACAATAGCACATGCAACAAGTGTTATGATGAGTTTAAACGTATGGGGATGTTGTATAGTTTTATTTTAACACAATATTTTTTCAAACACAAAAGGCTTTCTTAAGTTGTGCAAATTTGTCTTCACTTTTTTCAAAATGATCAGCACCCTTACCATTACTAATTGGAAAAGCCTTCCCTGGAGAGAATAACAGCACAGAGTCTCTTCATGTAATGTCTAACAAGGTTGGGGACAGGTGCAGAGGATCTTGGACCACTCCTTCAAGCAGAACATTTGAATTTGCTTTATATTCTTGGGTTTGTGCATGTGGCGTGCACTCTTTAATTTAGACCACAGGTTCAAATCCTGTGATGGCTATTCCAAAACACTGATTTTATGTTCCTTTAACCATTTCTGTGTTGATTTGGCTGTTTATTTGGGGTCATGGTCTTGTTGAAAGATACATCTTCAGCCAAGTCTTAACCTCCAGGCAGAGGTAAAGTTTTGGGGGGAAATATCCTGGTACTTAGTTAAATTCATGATGTTAATCTTTACAAGAGCCCCTGGAGCACCAGTTGCAAAACAACCCCAAAGCATTAAGGATCCACCTCCATATTTCACAGGTTGCATTGGGGCTTTCTTTGTATGCGGTGCTTTTTTTCCCCCTCTACAAACATGCTGACGGCGTGCAGAGCCAAAAAGTTCAATTTTGGTCTCATATGACCACAAAACAATTCCAATTGTAGTTTCAATGACGCTTGGTGAAGTTCAGACGCTTCGTTTTGTGAGTTGCTCTCAGGAAGCGGTTCATTAGTGCCCCCCTTTCAAACAGCTTGTTGTTATGGAGGTGCTGTTTAATTGTTGATTTTGAAACGTCACAACCCCAAGTAACAACTACACTGCAATTCTGAAACCGTGATCTTTGGACTCTTCTTTGCCTACTTCATGGCTGCCTCCTCACGGTGCGGGGAGCACAGTGGTACAGGGGTACAATTCCGGGCAAATTTTTTACTTTTTCAGACTTTGAACTTTTTTTATTATGGCCATGGTTGTGTTCAAATATTTTTAAGTGCTTAGGTAGTTTTGTATATCTGTTAACTGACTTGTGCAGGGCATAGTCTGTCCCTTTTGTGTTGAAAGCTTCACATGGTGATGCATAATAAAGGGGTTTTACATATTTGCAACGTCATATTTATAACCCGAGGAAACAGGAAATGGTCAAAGACAACAGCGTTCCTGGGGACTGAGAGCAATTTACAAGTAATAATTTTTTCGAGAACGCCAATTTGTTTTCATTTATTTTAAATATTCCTTAGGGGTGTCAATAATTGTGCCACATGTTTGAGAGAAAATACAACAACAAAAAAGTAATAAAAATAATTCATATTAGGATGAATTTTATTAGAGCAAAGGTAAGTTGTTTCTCCTATTGTTTGAGTGTAAAATTTTAAATTATTGTTTGTATTTTCTTTTTATTTAATAATCATTTTTGCTCTTTTTTTTTTTTACACAAAAGGTAGCAATAATTCTGGAGGGCACTGGGTCACATGACTTGTCTTATGAGCTGGTTGATCTATGTAAAGAAAAACTTAGACATAGAAACAAACACTAACCAGCATACATTGGTTTCACAGAGCTCCTATGCCATTTGGGGGGACGTCAGGTAGTACGAGAACCCTGCCTCTGCCTGGCTTTGAACTCCTGCAGGCCTACACAGAGCCGAGCTTCACCTGGGAGAGAATGTGTGATCGACCCAACTTCAACCGCACACCTAGAGGCTGGACAGCTCAATGCACTCCCGAAACCTTGGAACTATAAAGCAGGCATGGTGATGGGCTGCATTTCAAACACTCCCGGGGAACTGAGACTTAATTGGCATGCATGAAATGGTGCCATATTAACTGCAAATTGAGCCAATAGGTACTAAGTATTGCCTCCTAATTAAAGTTTGCAGCTAGCTTGTGTCTATATTCACTAAACATGTTTACAGCATTGCAAGGTTCAAATATCAACAATAGATGAGAAGACGATAAAAATGGAACAATAGATTGGAGAAGACAAAATAACCAGATAAACAATGCATATTTAATAAATCTTGTGTTGTCTGTTTTGTGCGACAAATGCATTCTCAAACGGGTATGAGCGAACGGTGGTCCTAACTCGTACACCGATCACTGATGTTCACAGAACAGGGGACTACAAGACTGGACAGCAACGGCCCCATGTGGTATTTATTGGTCACTGCAACCAATTATTTTTGCTTTTTACACAGGACAGTTAAAATTAAAAATTAAAATTAAAAAGAAAGAAAAAAGGTACATTGTCAAAAAACAAACAAAAAAACAAACAGAAAAAAGAAACACACACTCCAATCTCAAATTCTTAATATAAAAGCATTACAAACGGGGTTTGCCAACATTTCTCAAACCTATGAAGTGAGGTATTTTCTATCAGTTTAAACTGGTTATAATTAGTTGGAATATCCATCACATTGTCAACAAGTTCATAAAAGGTTACTGATATAAAAAGACTCCAAAAATATGGTCATTGGCAAAAAGGCAGTCACCTTCACTCCTGTACACATCAGTTACATGGGTTTCTGACAGTCTAGGAGCCTCCCTGGCGACCAGCATGAGCACCCATGCGCAGAGGATCCTGGGAAGGGTAGTGCACCTGGCCAGGAGGCCTCATGCCCATTGGAGGAGGCATGGGAGGGGCCATAAGATCCATGGAGGGGTACATAGGGGGGCCAAAACCTGTAGAGCACAGCAGAGAGCGAGCGTGAGTGCAATCAATAGAGCAACCTTCCCATTTTATCATTCATGGAAACTGCGAAAAGAGAGGAAGGCATACCTGGAGGAGGAGGCATGGCTACTCCAGGGGGAGGGGGAATTGCTAAATTCATTACTGCAGGACCATTGTTAGGCAACAAGTTGAAATAGTTGGCCGTGACGTCATCATTGGATACAGGCGGTGGAGGCAATGCTGTTGAAAATAACTCGCGTTATATACTAACTCAGGAATATAGTGCACAGACAGAAGTGTTAAATGATTTCGGCATGAAAGGATGGATCCTGAATGGTCTGTAAACCATCCTTCTAGCAGCCTTAAATGCAATGCAAGTGCGCTGAATTACAACACACACACAGCCTCTAGGCCTATGGCAATTTACAATTTTAATAAGAAATAGTAGGGTACTATAAAATTATTTACTACATTTTACAATCTTCAGTGGCAGATTCAAGACAAATAGGTCTAGACAGGCCGCCACACTGTTTATTAGAGGCTAATAACAAAAGCTAAAATAACAAACACAGCGATACAAACAGCATACAACTAAATCTTATGAGCCAGAGAGTAGAACTAAATCCTACAGGCCATACTCGATAGAGTAAAGACAAACTGTGGAAATAAACTCACGTACCGCATTACACTGTTGTCAGTCAGCTAGGATACGGATATGGAAACTATTGAACACGTTCTAAGTCAAATTTAGGTTTAAAATGAGTAGATACGACTATCCTATGTGCCGGCTACATGAACAGATCATATATTGCTTAATACAATACATATATAGTGCATATATAATCCTATTAACAGTCAGAGTTTGTGTGTTTGGAGATTCACTTTTGGACACACAACCAAAGCTCCTACCTCCTGGCAGGCCTGGCACAGGCTCCAGTCTGATTCCAGTCTCAGTCACACCATCCTTTTCTCCATCTTTACCTCGCGCTGCCTGGGACCTAAGCCATAGAGAAACAACATTATTTCCATACGCTTGGGTTAACAACACACAACAAAAAAATGCCCAAAGTTATAGTTCCTAAATACAACTTTAAGCAAGTTGAACCTTCATGACAGATTGTTTACAAAAAATAGCACATTTTGAGCGTTTAAATTCTGCATTTTCTCTCAATGAAAGGCATCTTCTCCTTTATCTTACTGAGGTCAACATGACCTGAACAACATGCTCACAGCCACTTTCTAGCTAGGTTTGGCTTCCACTTCATTTTTCTGTGACACCTGACTGAAAATTCAAAAACCTGAGATAACCCCAAAACTGGCGTCGTTACAAATGGGTCCAATGTTTTTCACTGTACTCAACGACTCACCTGCCCCATTTGACATTCAAGCGATGGCCGTGGATGATGAGCTTATTGAAGGACTTCTCCGCGGCCGTCTCTGCAGCCTGGCGAGTGGCAAATTGGATGAAGGCACACTGCTGCCTCTGCACTACGGTGATGGTGCGGATCTCCCCAAACTGGTAGAAATGGTTCCTGAAAAACGGCAAACCGAAATAGCAGTTATGGACTGAGGGCACGCAAGCGAAGTCAAGTAGTCTGCCTATAGTTAAGTAGTCAGGACAGTTATATTACTGAAAAGTCGAGAACATTTTCATGGCATCGCTATGTACCCAAATGATCCTTCTCAAGTACCTGAGCTCTGAATCTGTAATGGTATCTGCTAGTCCTCCAATGTAGAGCGTGGTGATGGACTTGTCGTCGGGTGGGTCTAACCTAGGCATGGTGGAGGCTCGCTTCAGCAGCTTGTTAGCCACCGGGTCATTAATGCCATAGTAGCGATCCTTAATGTTCTGATCAGCCAGCGGGTCATCCGGATCAGTGGGCTTCTCGTGCCTATGGTGTGACACCCAACAGGGTCATTATTAACCACAAAGAAACATCACTGAATACAGTTAGGCTTCTTTTGCATAAGGGAACACAAACTCCAATATAAAAATGACAAAAGTTGCATTACATCCTACTCAAACAAACATGAAAAAAGCCATTTTGAGGACAATGAATCCAGTGATGGCCACTAATCTAGTAATAACCACACCTGTAAGGGCACTCCTCTCCCCTCCGACACTCTCCTTTCACCCAGAAAGAGCAGATGTGAGGTCTGTTCCTCTTGTAATAAGGTGCGGTGCGAGCAAGCTTCAGCAGCATGTCACTGGCCCCAGGAGCCTTCCCCAGCGCACCGACCGCCCGCGTGCCTTCCGAGTTAGCAATCTGGGAATGGAACAAAAATGGTTAATTTAAA
Organism: Olivaichthys viedmensis; assembly: GCA_028565825.1. Classification (NCBI taxonomy): domain Eukaryota; kingdom Metazoa; phylum Chordata; class Actinopteri; order Siluriformes; family Diplomystidae; genus Olivaichthys; species Olivaichthys viedmensis. Next base: position 7,106,784 of record JAOUQW010000019.1, on the reverse strand, counting down.
ATAAATAAATAAATAAATAAAATAAAAATAAAAAAGGATTGCCGGTTCCAAGAAGGAACCCGTTTTAAATTAGTAAAACCTGGAGTACCGATAAGTTAAGACGTTAACGGTTCTGCATTCACCGCTTGTAAATTTGGTGACTGTTGCATATCCCTGTCTCTCAAGGAGCAGGAATACACAATATAGTTTTACACACACACGCTCGCATGAACTGAGGTGTCTGTCTGCTCACAAGGCATGGCGGAGAGAACAAAATGATTGAAGTTGTCGAGGAAGGCATACCTGGAGGAGGAGCCATACAGAGTTCACCAAGCTAAGAACATTATTACAAATAGGCCTATACATGGAAGCCAATTTCACTAGGTCAATAACAAATCATTACAAACAGACGAATGCAAGAAAGCTTGCTGCTTAGTTAAATAGTTCGCAATATATATTTTGAAGATCAAAGAAGCCGAGTACTGTTCGTTTTATTTGTTTTTAACTCAGATTATACAACCCATTCAATATTGTTCTGTTGTCCCGTCTAGTCAGCGTGCATTGTCCTGTGTATTTACTGTCCCGCGTATTTACTGTATAGTGTATTTACTGTCTCGCGCATTTACTGTATAGTGTATTTACTGTCCCACGCATTTACTGTCTCGCGCATTTACTGTATAGTGTTTTTATTGTCCTGCGCATTTACTGTATAGTGTTTTTATTGTCCTGCGCATTTACTGT
>JAOUQW010000019.1:7084984-7105964 GCA_028565825.1 Olivaichthys viedmensis | reverse complement strand
ATGGTGGGTAGAGAGACTCTGATGATCTTCTCAGCGACTAGTAGTTCTTATTTACAAGCAGTCAACCAGTTGGAAACAAATATTAAATATCCAGCTCAAGGACTTTTTAAAACATGAAATGTGATGCTAATTAAATTTCATTATTTCGCTATAGTTGCTACGGTGATGTGAACGACTTCTCGACTGTCCAACTGGTTGACTGCTTGTAAATAAGAACTACTAGTCAATCATGGCGCAGGAGCAATGTGATCCCAAGACCCCATGGTCATTTTCTATGTGGTTACAATATTCAAAAATAAATAATGAAGTGCAGCAGCCGTAATTGTGTTGTTTTTTATTTTATTTTATTTTATTTATATATATATATATATATATATATATATGCTGCACCCTTTACAATCACGTAAAACATTTAGACTATATGGCTTGTCTCAGTTATTGTGACCTGATTAAAGTGTCTGGCTCTGAGGTAATCGTATTATTTGACCATTCAATGACTCGTTCGTTATGAAGGACGCTAAATAAGTCTGGGGTCTGGGTGTTTTCCGTAACTGCTACCTTTTATAGAGCACTCCTCAACTTCCAAAAGTGCTAAAGTGACCTCTGTCTGGGTGGGTCTTATGTGCATATATCCCAGCAGACCTTTTAGCACCTGGGTGAGGGACCGGAGCTGGAGGCAGGCCAGGCTCCATCCCAGCGTTCCAAGGGAAGGGGGAGAAAATCTGAAACCACTCTCTGAGCCTGTAAACGTATCCACTTCTATCAGGGCTAAAACGGAGCAGCAGGCCAGCTCCTGCAGCTGCTGATCCATCCAGACAACTGGGAGATGCATTCCACACTGGCTTTGGGGGAAGAAACCATTAGGCCTACTCCTCCGCTGATATGTGAGATTGGTATTTGCACCAGGAATGAGTTAGCCAGCTCTGTGAAACCTCTAGTGATGTTACTATACGCCTTCGGTATCCGTATTCCCATGTGCATGCTTGCGGATGAGTTTCACAGAGGACAAACCACTAAAAAAATGAACTCGAAACAGAATAAAAAGGGCTTAAATTGAAAAAATATTTTGGAGCGAGCTGCCATTTTCCCCAGTGGTCTTTATTCTGTCGAGTTGTCCTCTGGTCATTCAGTAGGTAATGAAAAATGTGGCCCGCTGTGGATGGAATTTGATATTGTAGCCTGAGGACACCATTCATGACATTTTTGTCAGTTAAAATGCCTTTCTGATGTGCCAAAACGCAGTAAGTCTTCCTAGCGGCAATGCTTTGCTGATGCTGTTCTAAGAAAAAGCGCTGTAGCTTTTTGCACCCAAACATAGCTCTAGTTTTGAGCCCCCTCAGAGACATCCACCTATGCATGGCTGTCTAGACTGCTTTTCATCCTTGGCTTACACACAGCAGGGGAAGCCAGTCTGTTCACACACCGCATGAGTAATAGAGATCCGTTATAGTGAAATGATCAAGCCGTAATGTTCGTTTAAATCGTTATCTCAAATTGTAATAGGATGAAGGGCTTTCTCTCTTCCTCTGCTTGTCATTATTTCGCACGGAGCTGATGGCAACGGCAATTCAAGGAAGCATGGCGCACGTGATTGCGACGCGATTTCTGGTTCTTTTTCTAGAGCCGAGAAAATGTTTAGCATGTTTATTATGTTGAATTTATTCTTCGGTTTCTTTCCTTCCGACTTTACTTGCTGTCCAGCAGTGTCAGGCTTAACAACGTTAGTGAACTCAAATTCTCTTCGGAAATAAAAGTTGTATTCGATGGCGTTGGATATTTTTTTATTTATTTTTGTTTTTATTTTTTTTACACTCGGACGACGAGACCAGGATTGGGCTTGGACAGCGTAATCCATAGAAGCAGACCTGCAGTCTCCGGTCCTCATACTGAAACCGCAGCAGCTGCATTTTGGCGTGTGCTTATGAAGGATGGTCTCAGCTGTTCAGATAAGCAGCAGTGAAGTGTGACTGTTATTGTTGGCTGTTCTCCCAGCTCACCTTCTCTGTTTTTCTGAAGCTGTGACGCATGCCAGCCGAAGATATAAGGCCTCTTACCCATGGACAGCTGCGATAATCATTAAGCCTCCTCGTCTCGTCTAAGTTCAGAGGGCTGATGATTTCATGCTTCTTGATTTATAATTTGTCACTCTGAACATTTATGCAGCTATTGATTTAGCTAGTGGTAATTACAGCAGTTGTGCCATTTGTGAGTGCCCTAGTTGATTAGGTAGTCGGAGGATGCTATGCTTAATCCACTCAACTTGGGCCAGACTAGTAAATCCTGAGGTGTGTGTGTGTGTGTGTGGAACTCTGATGTTCTTGCCTTACTGCCAGATTCGAGTTCTCTACGTGAGAGCAAGCCTGGCTGTGCTCCAGAGTCCACAACGCTACAATGCATCTGCCAATCCAGCCATGGCCCTGATCCAGCAGCTTTAGATTTAGCTTTTTCACCCCCCTTTCACTCATGTGTAATGTGGCTGCACTATGATGTATCTTTTTCAAGCTAAACTTCCCTCCCGCAGGAGATGCCACAGCCCTCGTGTTCTCGTCTTTGGCAGACGAAGCATCAGCTTAAGTCGTTTCAGGACTCTGCCAACACACTCGCTAGGAAAGGGAAAAATTGACCTGTCGTTGTCACCGCTGTCGAGCATCAGAGCAAGACGCAATACTTGAATTATTAACCGTTCCTCATGTCGCGCTTCCTGCTTATGTAGCGCCTAGATCGCAATGAGATTTGGAATGTAAACGCACAGCGTTCAGTCAGTAAATGTCAGCATGATTTCATACCGTGTACTGCCATTTTTAAAAAGAAATATTTTTATCACCTCTTGCGCATCATGGGAGAGGGACATTGACTTTTCAAGCTAAATTGTCGAAGTTTTAGTAGTTAAGGGCTGTATTTCAGACGCAGACTTGTGCAGTAATCTTTGTGAAGCTTCTCCCGTGTGTACTCTTGTCATTGCTTGTTTAATCGACGCTTTGTGATTTTTTTGTTTTGTTTTGTTTTGTTTTGCAGGAATGCCTGCGGCGCCTCCCAAGGCTCAAGTACAGATCCAGAACTCCGAGAGCAGCCACTTTTAATGAGATCTAAGAAGGACCTCCAGTACACATAGAGGTAGGCACAGAACAGAAATAGTTATACTGTGGCTTAGGCGTGGGCTGGGAGACGTAGCGACATCAGTTTTCTGAAAATGTCACGGGTATCGTCTGTACTTTTTTATAACACTGACCTTCTCCATCATTACTCACAGTAATAAGTAGCTGATTGGGCTGTCATCAGATTTAAATATTGTGGCACATACAGTGTATCGTGGCATGATATGATATTTTTTTTTGGCATATCGCCTACCCCTAGCTTGGGTTCAGACAAAGTAGGATAAATACAGAACAGTTAAGAACTTAAAGGCCCAGCAAGAAGCATTTTATCACTTTGCATGTGTGTAGAATCACTGCAGCCGATGGCCAACACAGGTGCGCGACCACGTTTGGTGCAGGAATTCCTTTGGATTTTGTAGAATTAAAGGCGTTCTGCCAACTCGCTCCTTTAAGTAGCCTAATGTACATTCTACCCATTTCTCATCAAGTCCCCATCAGATATAACGTGAGGCAGCTAAAGCTTTTGCGAACACTGCAACATACAAACGGGGCCTTGTTCATTTGCTCACTGCTAGTCCTGGAACGGTGGCGATGCTGTTTCAAGAATTCTCCATTCGCCCCTCGGATGTTAATCTCTCAGACGCTAATTTAGCAGGTTATTATGCTTTTTTTTTTTTTTTTTTTTAAAGCATCAGCAATGTAATCCTCCTCCATCGAATTCTAGCAATCCAAATGTGCAACCACACGCTTTAAAATTTCACACTGGGCTGTGTACTGGCACGTCGGTATGAGGCTCTCTGCAAGGTGTGCTATCTCCTGAAAGAGGCTTTTCAGAGACCTGAATTTGTCGCTTTGGTGTGCCAGGCTGAGGGCAAAAAAAAATAAAAATAAAGTGTTGCTGCTCATCGTGCTGGATCTGAGGTTTAAAGCGGTGAATTTCTGCACTGTGAGAGCAGAACACGCAGAAGAATGAATATTAGCAACACTGGGAAAGTACGTGGCACCTGTGTGAAAGAGGAAAGGGGCTGTGCAATATAATTATATCATATCGATATTGTGGGGTGGTTTTTTGTTTTGTTTTTGTTCTGGTTTTTTTAAATGTTTTTTTTTTAAAGTATCGTCATTACTAATACAACGCTGATCGACCCCACGGTTACAGTAACAAATAGCTGTTTGGGTGTTAAATTTTTCTGTACCGCTCGCTTCATTTCTCCTTTTGTAGATGTGAAATATTATTAAAACTGTAGGGTTTTTTTTTTTGTAGGTTGTTTAAAATGTGGCACGGCTGTTCTGCTGACACATTTGTCACAAACCTTAGAGTGTGATTACATATCGTGTGTCAGGAAAATGTCTTCCAGTATCGCATGATCTGTTTGCCACATCACTCACCCCCAGACTGAGGAATCCAAATGTTTCCTTTATGTTAGCAAGCAAATCAAAATAATGTTCATTGGACCGGTTGAATGACCAAGTGCAAATATTGAGGTTGATTTTTGGAAATGGGGGGGCAGGCAGGCAGGCAGGCAGGCAGGCAGGCAGAGTTCCCTGTCTTTTTGACTTCGGCAGTCTCGCTGTTTGTGCTTTTTCTTTTCACTCTCCAAAAGTTGGTTTGCAAGAATAATATTTTCCCTAAAGAAGCTAAGGGCAGACTTGTTAGCATACCCTTTTTTCTTTTCTTGTTATTTTTTTAAAGGTCATTGGCATCCATCAGGGCCACTGGCCTTCGAGACACCCCATTGCTGCCACGCAGCGAGTGCTGATCCTGTCTCAATGGTCATCATTGCTTTTTTCACAGGCCTTTTTCTTTTCACTTTATGGAAGGAAATTGCGGTAGAAGAGGAGTTATAAACTTAAACGAATCATTCAAAGCAATCGGTGCAATTTGAATTATTAATAGGTGAGCGAGGCATCTCTTTGCGCCAAGTCTGCTGTGGGGGACTGGTTTACACGACGGTGTGATCTGCATCTCATCCTCCTGGCTGAAATCAGTTCGAAGGTGTGAACTTGTAGGTCTGGCTGCTTGTTTATGTCGAAGCGCTGTTGTCCAACCTCGTAGGTGAAATTTGTAGAGTATCTATGAATGCCTGTATTGTCACACTGCTCGGTTGCTTCACAATAATTCTTTGTTGATGCATAAACTTTGAGCATAACTTTGACGTCTGACCTGGGATTTATTCAGGAAGTCCTACAGAGCTATGGCCTTGCTTCGCTAAAATTGGGAACAAGCCGCCCATGTAAACGAGTAAAGGAATTGCATACAGAGGCGAGCGCAGTACGTGTGTGTTTTAAAAAAAAAAATTAAAGGTAATGCAGACTTGCAGGTGTTCCTGGTTAGGGCCCGGGACGTGTCGATGAATACTAATGTAGCAGTCCTTACAGCAAATTGATAGCGTTTGCTTTAGTAGCAATCACTGCTGCTGACAGGTGGACACTGGCCGCGCAGCACCGATTTATGTTCCTCCTGGCACCTTTTATGTTCCTCTGTAGTCTTGTCGCGCTACCTTTTCGTGTCCTCTATTGTGTAATCCATTGGTAAGCTGTATTTATGGAATGCTGTCTCTTAATCCAGAGGCACCGGTGTTCGACAGTGTGTGCGGTTTCACACACACTGGCTACGACCAGCGTGGCTTCAGGAAGGGAACTAACTCGGCGAAGGTCAGAGCTCCGAGGAGCTGACTGGTGCATATTGTCCTGCTCCTCAGACAGCTATACCTGGCTCTCTCTCAGTGGTGTCGTTCAGCTCTGCAGATTCATCTCACACACACACACATTCTGTACAAGCAGCATCTTGACAGGGCCCAGGTGGCAGCGGCTCTTGTGCTGTGTGAGGGTTGTAAAGTGCAAGGCCTAGTGTGATGCTTCCTGCTGACAGCCCAATACCCGGGCTGACATTACCATGAGCACTGAAAAACCTGACACAGGAGTGCTCTGAGATGAAGTTCCATATCTGCACACGTCCCTCTTACGGGACTGGTTTATGCTTCATTCCGAACCGGTTTCTGAAGTCTTCAGATGACAGTGGGCAAGCAGTTTGGAAAAAAAATATCAATCTCCAAAAACAGAAACGGGTCGCTGTCTGAACGGGCCGGCCACCATCACCATGACTTGACAGCAGTATTAAGGGGCTAGGTATCATCAAGAGCTTCGACTCTGCTCCTGTCACAAGAACGTGTTGGTTGATCGAGACGCAACGTTGGACTGCAGAGTAGCAAAGATCTTCGTTTATCTTCATCGAGGTGGTAACATCATTCCTCTTTTCAAAAGATTTATCAACTGATAAATCAATAAAGATTTATCAACTGATTTTTATAAGTTATGTATTGCTTGTTTGTTGATTTATAGACACTTTTCTCTTTCAAGTTAAAGCAATAGAGTAGTTTCTTATGGAGTCGGTGCTTAGGGACTTTTTGGAGCATTTATTTTATAGCTACATTTTTAAAGTACCTTTCCCAGCACTGCTGAAACGGTGCTATTCTATATCATCGTCTTTATATGAGGTCACATCCTCGTGTCTGTTGAAGCGTGCCACCTATTTTGTTCGAACAGACTGCAACAAAATGCTTTCAACTTGCTGTTTACTTCCCTGCCCTCGTTGTTTAATGGAAAGCCTTCAGTTACAGTAAGCCCACGAGGTTTATTAAAATCTTTTAATTTTGTGCAGTTGGCCTTAGGCATTTTATAACACATCGCCTATGTAATGGATATAATTCAACATAATTATTTACTGATATCAGTAATGATAATGATGTCAAATTATATCCATTACATAGGCGATGTGTTATAAAATGCCAACTGCACAAAATTAAAAAAATGTAATAAACCTCATGGGCTTACTGTAACTGTAGGCTTTCCAAAAATGTTTATTTTCATTTTTTTTACCATTGTACCCCGTCTGTCACAATGATGAATCAAATTATTATTGTAGTGCAATCGCCGGTCTCAAAATAAACTAATCACGATTTCGAGTTGTCGTTGCGCTGTAATTGAGCGATTGACAGCCTCGTCAGCCCAGCGTCTTTAATCACGCAACTGAAGGAGTCCTATGAGCAGTCGGTGTGTTTACGTGAATGAAGATAACATGAGGAGAGGAAATGACTATACCAGTGATGACGCAGCTCAGTCGGTCATTCATTTGCACTGCTGTGTGTATAAATCACAGAACACTGTGTACAACAGACAAGTGGAATTTATATTAGACTTTTCCACAAGATATCAGTCCCTCTGACATTTTTCAAAATTAAAAGATAAGGATGGGGGATGGAGGGATGGGAGGGATCTGAGGGATCTCTGAGCTTAAGCTGGTTCACTTTGGACATCAGGATTCTAGATACCCTGCCCCAGCTGACAGCAGTCTGCCAGATGGTGTGTCTCCATGTGGCGTGTGGTTGTGACAGGAGGAATGCCAGCCTGTGCTCGCTGCTGGCGTCTGCCCGCTCCACTGGCCTCTGGTCCCTCTAGTGCCCACATAATTGATTGGCTCCATCTCTGTTGGATCGGTGTATTTGTTCTGGGCAATACCTAGGGGAGAAGGGCAAGTCATCTGCCAGAACCACACGCCCTTCTTCACCCCGATGGTATGTTCCGACTGGCCAAGCGCTGCGGTGCAATGGGATTCTGACCCACTTTTAAGAAGTGGTTTATCTTGTTTTATGTCCATTTTTGGGTCCTTAAATGGAGCAAGCACCTGGTATTGATCAGTGCTCCTATAATATATTTTAGACTTGCCTGGTTTTTTTGTGCAGCCATATTATTAGTGGCCAGCATTGCATAAAGATAGAAATATTTAGTTCAGTTTCTTTTTTTCTTTTCTTTTTTTTTAAAGTTTTGGATAATCATAAGACAGCCACTTTTTTCACAGACTTTATCTTACACTGATTCTGTATGATTGGAAACAATGACAACGTGCCAGCTGCTGTCCTGCTTTCCAGGTCTGGTTCATTCCTTCTGTAACACTAATCATTTGCTGCACATTCAACTGTGTAAAGCTGGACGGAAACTAGAGCGTTTTTTTACGCTTGCAGTGAGAAATCAAAACATGGTTCAGGCTCAAAGTTAGGCGATTTCCTGTCTGAGGCTTTTCTATTAAGTGATCTGTCAGACTTAGCGTATGGCTAACATGGCAGAGAGCTCTCCCATAGGCAGTGCATGGAATAAGTGAAGCTAAATAAGAAATGAAATGCAGCTGACTCGATAGGGAAGACTGAGTGCATTTGAGTAATGCAGATTTCGCACAGATCTGCACAAATGATTCCTTGGGAAGTACTTTGTTTCGCTAATATTACAAGGTCCATATCTTTGTGTTGTAATAAAGCAAATGCAGGCTCTTAAACAGTGCTGGTTGGCGGAAATCTTTTGAAAGTACCAATCGGTGAGCATGATGAACCAACCCTGTGGTGTTTTTTTTTAAAAACATTTTGGGGCAACAAGCGAGTGCTGGTGTCAAGATCTGCACAAACATTCACACGTCGTCCTTCACAGTTAAAAATAGCTGATGTCCAAGTTCCCGCTCTGGACCAAAAATCTTAAAATGGGTGTTTCGGAGCCTTTCGTACGCGTCTATTGCCGTTATGGACCGCTATATGACCACTTTTCTTCGTATCGTGGTTGTCCTCGGGTATCTGTGCTTTTTATAACTTATAATCAAAATCTAGAAATATATTTTTGTGCCACCTGTTTCATTTTCTGCCCTTTTTCCTCATCAAATGCTCAAATGTGTTGTAAAACAAATAGGATTGGCAAAAATGCTGTAATGCATATTTCGTGTTGTGATTGTCTATTGATGGATGGATGATGACTTAAGCTGCACTAGAGGGCATGTACTAAATTTGTGTCTAATTTAAATACCTTCTAGAATGCTTGTGTCCCTCCCCCAAAGATAATCTTCCGCTTGTTGAACAATTTGTTGCGTGCGGGGGTGTGTGTCTTAAACACTTTTGGGTGTTGGGGTAATAACTGGTACCCCTTGACGCGTCCCACCCTTGCATTCCGTATCAAAATGAAAAACATATGCATACAGAATCAAATCACCACCCTCGAGCTGCGTCCAATTAAGTCTGCTCCCTTCTTAAACTATTGTAATAGCCGGCAGGCCACATGTATGCTTACAGAACTGCGGTGTTTTCCAAGTAGTGTGGGTGAAAAAACAGGCAATGACGAGGATACAGAATGGAAAAAATTTTCCCTCCGTTATTCTATGATGTTCAGTGGAAATGCTGCTCTCACTCTCGTGCTCTCTATAACCCCCGCTCTCTCCTCTCTTTCTATAACCCTCTCTCTCTAACCCCCCTCTCTTTCTCTCCTCTCTCTCGCTCTCTCTCTCTCTCTCCTTTCTCTCCTCTCTCTCTCTCTCTCTCTCTCTAACTCTCTCTGGTCCCTACTCAATCATCTGATTCGCTGAGTAGCCTCTTCTCCTCTCATAATGGAGCAGTGCATTAGGTATTCCTGGCATGCTGCAGGGGAGCGAGGCCTTTAGATCTGGGACCTGCGAGAGCTCCAAGCAGTCACGAGAGAAACTGATCTCCTTCCATTAATTTAATCTCCTTCTCCTGTTCCCCTGCCGCTTCATACTGGTCTGAACGCTAGACTCTGGACGTGTCTGTGTAGGACCACTTGGTGAAGGTCAGCTTCTCAAAAGTCAGCCCGTGACTCCTGAGGTATAGGCACAGTGGTGATGTAATTTTGTGACAAAGCTTTCACAGCTTCTTCACGCAGGAGGAAGTTATTTTTGAAAAGCACGATAGCCGGGACCACGCATTCTTATAATAGAGGTCGTGCAAATCTTTAAAGGGCACCCATCAAGCTTTCCGTTGGGGACCAAAAATATGAAGCGAGAGTAGGGACCACGCATTCTTGATCCACGATTGATGAAATGGAAATCATGATCTTTTTTTGGGCTTAAAATTGAGATCACGGTTCCTCACTCACGATTCTTTGGCACACCAATTTTGGAAGGAGCAATGCGTATATTAATTCAATTCTTACATTGCACCAGTTCCATTACTGTAGCAATATTATGTAGCAAAGGAAACCAGCAATATCAACACCTGGTTAATTAATTGGTCATGCCAATGTTTCTGTTCTTCTGCCGACAGCAACTAATAAGCTACTTAAATCGGTCTTGGTAAACGCGCTCTATGCGTAATGCGTAATGTGGCGCGTGCAGCCATGACTTCATTCATTTAATATGTTTGTTTGTTTAGTAATTGGGAATTTAATCTTCAGTACATAATATTAAACAGCGGGCGTTTGGATCATTTTAAAATTCACTTACGGCTTAGCTTTCCGACGTTGTTTCTCCCCTTTTTTCTGCAGACTCATCACGCTTGAGGTGTGTGCGTGAGGTCATTCAGTACAACGTCTATGGTCATTGGTCACATTAAGTAAGGGGGAATAGTGGCGCTCTGGTAGCCCGAGTGCAAATGCTGCACAATCGACGCCGTTCTTGAATCGAATTGCATTGAGGAACAAATCAAGATCGCGGTTTGGTTGTTTGTTTGTTTTTTAAACATTTTTTAAATTTCTATTTATTTATATATATTTTTTAATACGATTGTTTTGTGCACCCCCTAAGCGAGAGGTGTAGGAAAAAAATGTGCACAGACGAGCTCATTATACAAGGACTGATTATGCAAGTGTGAGAACTCTCTCATGCATTTCTTGAATGTTGTCATCAAAAAAGCTGAAACAGAAAATCATGATGAAAAGGTTTATTGCACCACTACATAAATAAAACCAAGCTGCTAAGTGTTGATTATTTTATTTTTTTGGTAGCTGTACATGGAGTTTTTATTTCTTTATATTCTCTAATGTATATTCGTATCATAACATTATTATGACTTTTTGCTTTTCTTTTTTTTCTTCTTTTTTTCTCTTTCTTTTGCCATAAGGAAAGCTCTAAGAAGATGTATACCTTAAGAGCATAGTCTTAGGAATGCCCTGGTATCTAAAGAATGCACTTTTACCTGTCGGGTAATTTCAGATACAGTATAGTGGGATAGCAGTACATTAAACTGTCTGTCTCTGTAATTGTCAAGCTGTGCAAGTCATGGTGGGTATTTGGTATTTCTTTGCAGCAGTACACACACACACACAGAGCTCTCCTCATGGATAGGCTCATACCCATGACTGTCACCACCTGGTGTAGCTAGCAGGCCTTGGCATGAGAGCACCAGGCATTTCCATGTGCCAGTGGAGTCAAGTGGGGTGGTTTTCTGGGACACAGGTGATGGTCACAAGGTGGAGTCTCACCTTGTTCAAGTTCAACAGTCATGCGTGCAGACAACCTCTCAACTTGTTTGCCGCTCCTTGTTGCATGCCCTAATCTAACCCACCCACCCTCCATTTACTTTTATAATGGCACCTCTTATCTTCTCATGTCAAAGCTGAGTTGAAAGTGCGATGTGCTGATGCTGAAAGCAAAGCTAATCTCAACTTTTTGGCACCTTGCTCTGCTTTAGGGCTGTGAGATTTGCACTAAATGCTTCATGTTGAAAAGGGATTAGCAGAAGAGTTCAGGTAGACATGCTAATGTTTGCTCCGCCATCTGCTTTAGTACTGATTTCATCCCCCCCAAACATGCTGAAAAGGCGACGTTTGCAAGTGCCACACAGGAGAGCGTGCTCCGAGTGCATGAAAACCAGATTTGACATTCCTCGCGTCACAGCTAGACAGGAATAATTGCATCAAAGCTAAACGGGAGTCATTTTGCTTTGCGTTGCAAAGGTGCTGTCTTCATTTGGAACTGGGTGTTGAATCCCACCTGTGCCATGTGTCTCGTATAGCCTGGGGTCCTTTGTGAAGAAAAAAAAATGGAAAAAAAAGAAGGTTGTTTTACTTTCTCTAACCACCTCCTTTTGTAGCCCAGACATGCAATAAGACCATAGCTATTACAGAGTGTTAAAGGATAGAGTAAGCCCACCTTGTGCGCACGCACACACACACGCACACGTACAGACAAAATAGCTGATCCTGTTTTTTCACTAGTTAATGAAGTGGCTAATGCAGTGTGTTTTAATTATTTTTATTTTTATTTTTTTTAATCTCCCCCCAGCTTCAGTAAACCGTGACCATGTATGTATTGATTTAAGGTGTGCCATAAGGGTTGACCCCGTTAGAGATCGAAGACTTGGACTGCTCTTCCCATCTAATTGGTAGTCAATGTGATAAATCTCAGGGATGGCCAATCCTATTTGTTTCCACGGAAATCCAATAGAGTAAATTCACCCTCCTTTTCCTCCCCGCTCGTGTCAGTGTGATGCATTGTGCATGACTTTCCTTTCACTTTTCTTTCGCCCCTCCCATCTTTCTCCTTCACCCCTTGTTTCTTTTCTCTTTTTTCCTTCCTTCCCTCCCTCCTTCTCTTCTCATTTTCCAAAAACCATGGGGCATATAGAATGCGCCAAAAAGATTGACACTAGTTATTTTTGCCCTGCTGCGAGGCTCCACACAGTGGAACTTGGCCACGTTTTCATCATCTCATTCCAGCCTGGTTACTTAAGTCCAAGCCTCCAGTCATGTGCTCGATACTCTGCACACTCCTCTTTGAATCCGTGTCATCTCTGTTCTCATGTTACGTCAGAGAGCACGCTAGATTATTTTAACCTGAGCCCTTGTTCTACTTTTGAAGTCACGAGAAACTCTTTAGGATTTAGGACACTGTAGTAAAATCTCTATGCTCATGACTTCTGTTCGTAACGATTAATGGTGAGCTGGTATTGGGGCTGCACAGTAAATCGTCAAGCATTTGTAGTTGCAAACAGCAAATACCTTTTTATGATTCTTAATATGCGAGTGTAATCACAACGTTGTTGCTTTTGTTTTAATTATGGCGCCCTTCTCAAATGTTATCGTTTAAAGTTCGACAATTATCGCCGTGCCTCTGTAGAAGGATTTCTACACATCTTTATTAGTGCATGCTGTTCTGACTACAGGGATCGTAGTATCGAAATTGGACTGGTATGAGTGATGCCTGGTTTATACTTCTGCGAACATGTCGGGGCGTCATGCACGGACGCTCGCATAGGCGTCTGTGTTCATACCTGCACGTAACATGTAACGTGTACACTAGGGGGCAGTGTCGCACGTACCAAACCAGAATTTGCAGGAAACGGAAAGCGAGAAATGGAGGTCTTGGAGCAAAACAACTAAGGAGAGTTGTTATTCTGTTTCACACCATAGGAAGAATAGATAAAAGACGGAAAGTACTGGTGGCAATAAGGAAGAATTTTATTGTTTACACTGCACTTGAGATGCATTTGTGGCAATGTTACCCTGAAACCCTTGATGAAACCCCACGGAAGAAAGCGCAAAAAGAGATGGAATTCGAGACCTCTGCACACACAAGTTCCGGGTACGCAACCGGACACACCTCCCCGCCTCAACCAATCACCAGGCTGGTTGACGTTCAGCACATAGATACGCACGACGCGCTGTAAGGGTTTTGAAGGTGTGCACGCCAGCCTGTCTACACACTTACTAGGTGTGTAACGATACACTTTGTTCACGATTCGCTTCACGATACTGGGTTCACGATTCGATATTGTCACGATACTCAAAATATTTAGAAAAAAATTTGAATAAAGAAAAATGACTGAATTTTTTATTTATTTCTGATGCATAAACAATGTGCAATTTTGCCCTGTATATATTTGTAAACAAAAAAGGAATATTTAGTAAGAAAATACCAGGAACAGGTTTCAAATTCCTAGTTAAAAAAATAAAATAAAATAAAGTAATAACTTTAATAGCAGCTTAACCATATTTGGACTGTAGCCTATAGGCAGGGTTAGCGAGCAAATAAAAACATTTCCATGTCGTGTTGATGAAATATATTTCATGTTTTCTTAAAGTAGAGGCGTCAAAATATATTACAGGCAGAAAAACTCAATTTTGGTCAAAACCCGATTTCTCATCTTTTTATCGGATTTAAAAGACGATGGAGCGTCTCGCGCTCCCCTTCACCTGTTTCTAATAACGCCGCTAAAGTTAGGAGTGTCACATGACATATGACGTGCTGTTGTGGATTATTTGCAGTAGGTTGCGTAATTAAAAGAATACACCTGATTTCGCAGATCTCCACGATGCACATCACATTTTTGTATCGTGTCACCCCTAACACTTGCGCATAAACCCCCTCGCCGGGGACGCAAATACGCAAACGTGCATTAACGCAGAAGTATAAACCAGCCTTTACAAGATGTACTGAGAGCTGTAGCCCAGGCAGAAATCTTGCAATGTTCCTGGCCTAATAGGAGCAGATTCTTTTAAGGTTCTTTTCTTACCGTTCTAGCTGATGAAGATGTAGTGTCCTGTATCTTCATATTGATTAAATGTGATACATCTTTACATTGACACTTTCACTATACACAGTGTGTGGTTGTTGTTGTTGTTGTTGTTGTTGTTTTTTACTGTTTAAAAAAAAAAAAAAAAAAATCTGAGGTGTGGTATTTTACACCAATTTCTTTATTAGTGGATCTAATATGAACGTTCTGGAGTCTTGTACTTTTACATCTGCTTAACCATGGAATAAGGTCATGATGAATCACTCGTGAGTTCAGTTGCATGTCCATTGACGACGTGTGTGCATTGCTAATGAAAGTACTGAGGCGTCGAAATGGCATGCAAGAGTAAAATCGAGCAGGAACAGCTACTGTATTTCTTAGTATGGTTTTGCACCGGCACAGGTTAACTAGAGCGCTGAAGCAGAGCTTTTATGCAGCCATCCTGTTAGGATCCAAACTCTGGGCAGCAATGCTGATCTGTCATCCCCCCACTCCATCACTCTAAGAGCAATCCAGTTAACCTCAATCATGTTATGCCTAATCTAATCACTGCTAATAAAACCCTGCACTTCACGACATCTTCCTTTTAAACCAACGGGCGTGCGTCTTGTCCCCGATCAATAGCGCGCGAGGCTGAACGGGAGATTACACAATCTGTTACATCCATCTTGATGGCACTGTAGCAGTGTGTTCACGCTGCCAGGGTGAGGCAGAGGCTGGCACTCGGCGCTGGCTGTAGCACAGCACTGTGGGCTCCGAGTCTACAGAGACGAAGAGAGAGGGACGAGAAAAATCAAGGACACGAGGCTAAAACAGCCGATCCTTCTGTTAACCAATATACGCAAGTTGTGAAAGTATTTTGATTGTAGCTTTCTGGTTTCGTTTTATTTAAGGATTAAATTAAATGCTTTTAGGTAATGGTTTCCATTTTTATCATATTTTGTGGATTGATTTATCCGTTTTCTGACTTGCGAGAACAAGCCCCAATGCAAAGTAAGTCTCAGACAATCTGCAGAGTGCAGAGGAGAGAGTATAGCAACTCACCATTTACTGAGGGCTTCAAAATGCAGAGTTTGTGCTACAAGATGCCAACATCTCATCAGCAGCAGGAACAGAAAGCGCTGGCTTGATGAATAGATGAGGTGAAGCCTTTAGCAGAATGGTGGCTGGGGAAAAGTTCGGAAAAATAGGGGACTGCAAATGATGCGCCGCAAACTACCTCATCTGAGAAGCATTGAGGAGAGGCCGTAATCAAAAGTACCATCAACAAGGACTACAGTTTTAAACTGGCTAAATGAGATCTAATCTACATTTACTATCAATGTTTAATTCATTATGGTAGCCAAAAAATTATGGGCAGCTTTTAAAGTAAATTGGGGAGAATTTGGGCGGTTACAAGGTGAATTACAAAAACATTGGAATGATTTGTTTACTTCTTATCCCCACCACCCATTCATGTCCATGTACACAAAACCGACGGCGGACGGCGGAGTTCGTCCACGTAAGTTCGGTCGGTAGCTAGCTAACTTTCCATCATCTCATTCCACTTTGGCCAGTTATGACAAAGTTAGATATAGACATGTGAAATACTGACACGCCAAATAACTTGTTTATTTCTGCGGTAAACAGTTTACCAGTTTATAACATTAACTGAACATTAAGGATCTTATTACCCCTCCAGGAGCACTTCATCCCCTTTGCGATCATCAGGTTGCTCCTCTTGTTTTATTTATTTTGGCAGCATTATGCAGCAGATTGTGGTGTTTTTGTTTTTATTTATTTATTTATTTATTTTCACTCCACAAAATTATCTGGCAACGCTAGCTGTTTCGCACTGGATTCTGCCATGTTGCTGAGCAGTAAAGATGGGGTTGTGTCTATAGGCCTGACTGACGAGAAGGATGTAAACACAACCAAGGAGTCCTGCACGGAACCTTTCTTTTTTTTCTTCTTCCTTCTCTCTGACGTGCAATACACTTGCTCTGGTCACATTGTTTCATTGTGTTCCCCAGATATTTCCACGTTATTTGTAATAGTAAGAACGATCAAAATATTGACTAGTGCACCTTTTTTATTAACTTTTTTGGTAGACACATCCTGAATTATACGGAAGACCACCTTTCCTTTCTGTGTCCTAAAAAAAGTACCTGCAAACTCACAGGGTGGAATCTCATAACGCAGCAAGACAATGATCCCAAACATACAGCAAACGTAACCAAGGAGTGAATCAGGGGAAAAAAGTGGAACATTTTTTAAACTGGCCAAGTCAGGCTAAGCATGCATTTCATTTCTTGAAGAAGAAACCAAAGTCAGCAAACCATCAAACCGAGCCGCAACCGAAAGAGGCTGCTGCCGAGGCTTGGCAGAGCACTTTAAAGCAATATCAAGGATATTAATGTCTTGTGATGTTGATGAGTGGCAGACTTTAAGCAGATACTGTATGTAAGGGGTGTGCAACCACATGAGCTTTACGCACATTTAGAATTTGCCTAAATGACCTAGAAAGAAACAGTGGAAGTTCTATACTTTAACCTGATGTTTCATGAATATGCAATAGAAACAATTCATCTCGCTTCGCTGTCCCAAATATCTCCTCACTGTTTTTTTCCCACACACACTTTTACGGTTAGCGCAGTCGACGTGCCACTGTCCTCTAAAACGAAGGCGACATTTCTCTCTTTCTCTCCCTCCACCCTTTTGAGCTCTTTGGGTGCCTTTGGTAGTTTAAGGGACTAAAAATAGCTGCGGCTCTTGCCGTGTTGCGCAGTCTAATTAAGAGGAGAGGGACGAAGGTGCTCCCAAGCATCTGGGCCTGGCATGTAATAGCTGCCCTTGTTCCCAATCACTAGTGGATGCACACCGCTGCCAATTATCCTCTGTTTCACGGCTTGTGCGTTTGCTCCAACTGCTGAGGACACGCGTAGAGGAGCTGACTGACTACAAATCAACTTTGTTTCTTTTTCTTTTTCTTATTTTTTTACACTAAACTTCTGAAAGTGCTCATTGCAAGCAGAGAGGTGTTGCATAAGCACTTTAGTGTCCCACAGAATGCCATGGTGAAAACGGGCTGCATGGCTTTATTTTGGGAATTCATGATGCTTGGTTTGCACTATTGGAAGTCGGGAAGCGAATGCATAACTTTTGAAGAAGCAGGTGCACACATGCCATGGGAATACAGGAATAGGTAAGGGTAAGGTTACAGACCTACGCAGACCTGCACTGTCATCAAAGCCTTACCTTGTGCAATTTAGAGCAGGGGTTCTCAACTCCAGTCCTGCGGAGCCATTACCCTGCACAGTTTGAAGTTTTCGCTATACCCAACACACTTGATCCAGTTCTGAAGGGCTTGATAATTAGCCGATGAGGTGCGTCAGCAGTGGTGGACACATCAGGTGTGGGTCCCCAGGCCTGGATATGAGAACCCTTGGTCTAGAGGATAATGCATCCTGATGGACTACGTGGACTGATTTAATACCAGCATTGAACATTAACGTTATAGGTTGTCAGATGAAAGGATGGCTTTATGAGAATCCGAGTGAGGCTTGTGCCGGGTTTCTCTCCACTGAACCAGAATTGAGCTGCTCTGAGAGGAGAGCCACTTCAGCTTGACATCTCATTGATTTTTTTTATTTTTTATTTTTCTGTCAAACACATATCTACAATGGCTCCTTCAGGCTGACATCTAAAAGGTGGGGGTTTTTTCTTTTCACATCAAACTTGCATCTTGGGCTTGACTGAGGCAGATGAAAAGGAGGAAAGGCCTGTTACATAGAGCTCAGGCTTTAATCCTACCTGGCTCTCAATGTGCTTGTGTAACTGGGGATAGAAGGTATGACTGCATCCATCATAAAAACGTAATGAGTGTGTATTTGCTAGGCAGGATCCCTGCCGCATACCCAACAAGCACTCATCGATTCTCTTTCATTCTGTTTGTTTGTTTTTATTCCTTGGCGTCTAAGTAATTGGGTAATTTTGGATGATTGTAGACACATTTGTGCGACACCTGTTACGTTTGTTTTTAGCTTCTTGGAGATACTGGATATTGGGCTTGTCATGATTTTCTGAGAAAAGCCACCTATATATTTTTGGAGTCAATGTTTTTTCTATGAAAGCTTTTTGCTCCCCCCCCCCACTCCCTGGTTTTCCTCCCTAATTGTCAAGAGACGAGTAGGATGACACCTATTTTTCTATAATCCACCGTCGCAGGTAATTGGGGATTTTGGGGTCTCTCGTGGTACCAGCGCAACAAGGGATTGGGTCCACTGATGAGGGTGGACATTAGATAAGCAGTGTACTGAGTACACAGTTCTTCCCATGTTGTGCGTGGGGGGTTGTGTGAGCTCTTTGCCAACCCCACCTGTCCCCGAGTTGGGCACAGATGGCAGAGCGACGGAACAGTGACAGCACACTGTGTGCAGGCCGGCGAGACTGTTTACCAGCACACTGTACTTAGTGTGTGTGTGTGTGTGTGTGTGTGTGTGGATGGCAGGCAGGCAGGCAGAGTGTGAGAGCACACAGACTGGCTCAGGATACAGTCCAGCACGCACACACTGGCTTGCTGGCCTGCCAGAGTGAAGATAGCCTGATGCTGGAGAGCCTTTAAGAGCTGACAGGAGATTGATTTCCTTTTCTGGCTCTTTCACTCCATAACTCAACATGACACTGCAGCAACTTCAGATCTCCCTGTTTCTGGGTGTCGTAAGCTGCTGCCGTTTGCCAGATCAGCAGCCGCTGTCTGAGATTCATTTCATTCTGCTTTATTCAGACACCCCGTTATGAAAACTTCTATTTTCTCCAAATTTTTGAAATTTCTCGAACTCCTTCGGTAATGGCTGCTCCCAAATTGGTTTTTCATAAGTGGCACAACACCGAGTCAGGATCTCTTGTCATTCTCATCGAAGTGCACTCGGTATGCATCCAGCCTCCGTTCATTTACGCAATTGGTCCAGCCCGGATAAACAGGATTAGAGATTTAGGATTACACTTCCCTGACCTTGTCCAGATTGTCTAGTGTCTAAGCCGTCGGGTATCGGACACTAAACCTAACCGGGTGTCCGAGTGTGCCCGAGAGTCCCACCTGCAAGCAGGGTTGCCAGGTCTGAGTAACGACCATGCCAAGGGTCATTCAAGCCTAATGGTCAATAAAACTCCACAATCGTGGTTAACGTTGCCAAATGTATTGCAATATTTTCAAAGTGACATCACACATTTATTTATTTATTTTTAATGAAGCACTAAAACCATGCAGTTTTAATAAATAAAAAGTAAACGATGAGTAAACCAATTCAGTTGCGCACAACAAGCACATTCATACAGTAAAAGTAGCCTACTACTTCTATATACATTTAGTCAGAGTACATTATTTCTACTGATGCACCGTTTTATCTGTTGGTTCACTACATTTTATATCCACAGACCACGTACATGCGTAATATACTATGCATTTAATGTTTGCAAGTAGCCCAAGTGGGCGGGAAAACCTGGCAACCCTGCCTAAAAGCAGCGTCATGTGATGCTTCATCTCTATATCTTTTATGCTGTTCCACCAATAAAATGGTGGCTTTAGAGGGACTACACAACACGTTGCACAAAGTTTTGACCTTTCAAGTAAACTTTACAAAGGAACAAATATAAAAGAAAAGGGATCTGGTGAGACATCGCTGCCTAATTGGTAGCATATTTAGAAATTGTGACTACTTCAGTGTAACATTGTGGGCTGTGAGAACACTGCTGTAGGTGCCCTTATGACTTTTGCAGTTCAGCTTCGGAAGCCCAAAGGAACTTGCTGGCCTGCTATCACAAATGGCTTTTTACCCGTTGCGCCAAACGATCTGCTGAATAGGACCGTGTTTTGCTTGATTGTCAATTTTATTACTCCTCCTCTGTTTGGCTGTCCAATGATCTTTCCAAATCTCTGAATTTCATCTAATTAGTAGCACTTTTTTTTCCCCTTTCAAAATAAGTCAATATTGTGACCATACAAGGTCATTTCATTCACTTCCTGGTTTCACAAACTATTTAGCTTTGCTGAGCTGTTTTTTATTTTTTTATTTATGGGGTGTCACTTAGAATCTTGTTTAATCTAGGAAAAAAGCAGTCCTTCTATCTCCCTGATACAAGATCAAAATACCCTCAAGTGTCTTCGGTTCCTTCTGGAACATTTTAGATCAAACTTTAAACAGAGAAACATGCCTTTAGTTGTAACTTCATTATAAAGTTTGACAAGCTGCTAATAGGAGACAGCAGAATATAGGCTGCTGCTTATGATCCGTGTTCACCCAAGGTGCCTGAAGTCGTTGAATTTTTTAAAAACTTTTTGAACTGTAAGCACTGGAAATCCTTCGTGCTGGAAAGTGCTTAAAACTCGCTTGAATTAAGTGAAGACGTTTTAATATGCAAGATCTTGTGTAGTCAACCCAAAAACGTCAGTGCTTGAAAAGTCCCGGAATTTCATTTTGAAAGCGTCTGTATGAACTCTGACCCGGCCCATGAATAAAACTTATAAATTTGAAATGATCAGTGTGTTCTTAAGGAAACTGAGACATAATCTGAGTCATTTCAATATTTAGCCAGTATTAATCTCATGATATTTCATTCTGCTGGCAG
>JAOUQW010000019.1:7071720-7083409 GCA_028565825.1 Olivaichthys viedmensis | reverse complement strand
CATACAAGGAAATCCTAATTTAACAAATCTCATGATATTTCATTCTGCTGGCAGAAATCTGCGTGTACAGTCTGTACTCTGTAAAAAAAAAAAAAAAAAAAGATAAGCAGTAGAATGTAATGCCCTACATAAATGCATAATATTTAATATTGCCTTCCATGCACACTATTATGATTTCTAGAGGTTGAAAAGTTTTAGATACTTTTGTTGGTAATCATTTTTGTACGATTTTCGCTGTACCTCCATTTTGGAGAGTTACTAGTTTGGCAGACACAACAATTTGTTTTAATTAAGATTTGTTAAATTAGGATTTCCTTGTATGATCACCTGAGGACCCCTCTTAAAATTAGGAGCAGCTTAGAGATTCCACACTTAGTGTGTTATGACGATAATAATTTAAGCAGGAGGCTAACTCCAGTGACCCATAGCGACAAATCAGAAGTAGTGCATCGACACAGTCTGGTTCCCAACCTCGGCCCTGGAGTACTCCTGCCTTGCAGACTTGTTGTTTTTTGTGATATAGCGCACCTGATCCAATCTATTGGCTAATTAACAGGTCCTTCCTTAATCTTCGTGGGTGTGTTCAAGTTCAAGTAGGTTTTTTATTGTCATTCCCCCATATACCTCGTATACATTGGAATGAAATGTCGTTTCAACAGGACCGTGGTGCAACACGCAACAATACAGCAGCACGCTATACAGGACTAAAGCAGGGGGACAAAAAAAACTCAAATGTGCAGGACCAGGGTTGGGATCAACTGTTGTAACTCAGAAGCTGGAACATTTGGTAATAAGCAAAGCTTGCATTAGTTTCTGTCTCATCATGCATCATGCATCAGGCTGCCATCATCACGTCTCCCGGAAAAAGGTTAGTCACTGAGTTTGGCTGTGGTGAAGGCTTGGGAGAAACCGGTCTTGTGTGGCAAAGCATCCAAGGCTAACTGCCAGCTGTTGTCACATTGGTGCAGCCCTGGCACACACTTGCTACAGGAAGCGTCCAGTGGCTTTGAACAGTCAGTGCCGCACGATATTCTGAGCTGCTCAAGCGTGTTCCCTTTTTCGTCAAATCTTTAGCCCACCAGTCTGCACCATCACTTCGCTTTGAAATAAAACAAGAAAGGAAGGGATTGAGGCAGCATAGGAAAGCTTTGAAGACTCCAAATCTTTGTGTGCTTGCTTTTTTTTTTTTTTTTTCCTCT
Source organism: Olivaichthys viedmensis (assembly GCA_028565825.1). Lineage (NCBI taxonomy): Eukaryota > Metazoa > Chordata > Actinopteri > Siluriformes > Diplomystidae > Olivaichthys > Olivaichthys viedmensis. The sequence continues at coordinate 7,082,210 of JAOUQW010000019.1, read as the reverse complement.
CTGCTTTAATTGCTAAAGCAGCCATTCAGCCCGTTGCCGAAACGTTCTTCCTTTTATGCCCTTTTTGGGAAATTCATTTTGCCGAATACACATTCTTTATGTCCCGTCAAGTTAGATTTGATGGCACTCAGTACCAGCCAGTGTATAGCTGCAGCCCGTTTTCTTCTTCACCTTCGCCTTATAATTGGAGATGGGTATTTTCTTTACCAAGTGCAAACCTGAACAGCGACAAAGCAGATGCTCATGTTCTACTGTAACTGAAGGATGGTACAAAAAAGACTGACTGCAATTTTTTTGCCAATGGTTTCCTGAATGTACTATTTTTGTCTGAGGTAACCCATTTCACGGGGTCAAAAGGGCATCATGATGTAAAAAGGCCCAGGGACAATTAATATAATGTCGCATTTTACATCGTTTAAATGTTCTACCTTTTTGTGTTCATTTGTAATTATTTCGTAATGAGGACAAATTACATTTCAATGTGTGGCATTATACACACCAGTATAAAGATGCCTCTTGTAGAGATCAACTTGAAGACAAGAGACCGGCTCATGACCTGGTTCTGATTGTGCAGGTGCGAAGTAGACCACGTTTTTTAAAGTTCAACTCGCCTTGGCTTTGAAAGAATCCGCTCGCGGATAGAGTTAGCTGCAGAAAATGAAGGTATGCTACAATATGCTATGCCCTTGAGACAGTGCGTGTTAAAACTATTGTCATTAGAAAATAGTTTCAAATCTCCTAGGTAGAAAGCATTTCATTCAAATGCGTTGGTACTGTATCTGGGACGAGAAGTACTGGTATGGAAGATGGGGACAGTCCTGTAAATGTCAAGGTTCTTGTTCTTTTGTTTTAACACGTCTGTGTTATTCTTATATTCACAGATCAGCATTATAGTATATAACTTTTTTGTTGTGCTCTTGCTTAACACTTACACTTACAGCATATCAGACACCCTTATCCAGAGCCACTTACAGAAGTGCTTTGTAGTCTATCGAAAAAACTGGTCTTCAAGCTTGTACAAGTAGACCAGGGTGTAAGGAATACCGTAAAGCTAAACTGCTGTTAGAGAGAAGTTGGTGGGAGGTTTTTTTGTTTGTTTTTGGTGTAGATTTAGTCCTTGCTTAATTCCTTAAGTGTTTGGTGAAGAGATGGGTCTTCAGTCTTTATTTAAAGTGGTTCGTTCCACCACCTGGATGCCAGTACAGAGAAGAGTCTTGATGCACGTCTTCCTTGTGTCTTGAGAGATGGCGGGTTAGGTCGAGCCGTGCTTGTGGCACAGAGCACTTTGTATACGACGTGCTATCTTTTTGATTTTTGACTCTCTCGATTTCACACTTTCCTTGCTGCAATTTTGTCCTCCAATCTTTTGCAAAACATTTATTGGCAGTTATTTCATCTTCACATTCCCATCATTCCCCTGTCACAGAAGACCAGTACTGTGTAAATCTTTCTGTATCCTGCTCATTTTAAAAGTCCAGATCTCTCTTAAGTGAAACCATTTGGTGTGTTTTTGATATCCTCACATTTTCATTGGGTGTAGCCCATCCCTTCTGTTGCACATGATTAATGCCTCTTGTCATCTAAATCTTACTGTTATGAGAATGGCGAGCACAAAAGGCTGGCTCTGCAGTCTCAGCCTGAGGTGACTGATGCATATTAAAGAACTAGGCTATGAATGGGGAAAGCTCTAGAGCCGTAATCCGACCTCTGACGACACTCGGGCTGCTGTTCTTGTTCCTCTAGCCGGCACAATGGAGCTCCAGCGACTGGTATTGTGGTTGGCGCTTAAGCCTGGGGTTGAGAGACGGGGGAATGCTGAAGTCTTGGAATCATGGGCATCATCCAGACTATCCTTTGTGGAATTTTGCCCAGCTTTGTTTTGCTTCAGAAATCCTACGCAACCCCTCCACATGTAGCCCTAGCCAGCATGCTCCCTCGAAATGGCTGATGGGGATATCTGATCACACAAACTGACTGCAACACCACCAACCCTCCATTTCAGGATTGTGAATGTGAGGGATACAGAACTGTACTTTACTTTTGAAGTGATAAAATGGCTTTCTCTAAGGCTCTCCTCTCAGCCTCATCATCTTTTTATAGATGTACCTTTGTGCTGTTGCTTTGCTTTGGTATTAATGCTTTTTTCTTTTTCTTTTTTCTTTCTCTCGGTGCCTGAAAAAGGCTTTGATTCCTTCTTCCACTCTCCCTTTTCACATAACCCACACATTACGTGTATCTCTGATTCCTTTGAAAGTGGACCCATATTCCACCTGAAACAGGCTCCGTCTTGTCGCTTTGCTTTAGTCTCTGCGCCATTGTCGACACCTCCCCGTAGTTAAACGACCCGCACGCCTGTGCGACAGCCATGTGTGCACAAGCTTTATGCCAAGTCAGACAAAAAGTAAAAAAATGTGTAGATATCACAGGAACCAAAATTACTGAAAGTCTGTCCAGCGCGCCTTTATTCCTCTTAATGCCTCTTTCTGATCAGAATATAAAGGGGGACTCAAACATTTGCTGGGTTCTCTAATTCCTGTCCTTTCTAAGTTATGCAAAAACCACACGGCATACTCCGTTACAGCAGCCACCAGCGGAAGCATGGCCCTAATGAAAAGAAAAGAGAAGCAAGAAGGGTATTTGCCAGAAATGGGTCCCATTATAATGGCAGCTCTCCATCTTCTCTTTCACACTTTGTTGACCAATTCATTGTGTCTAGTCTCTGGCCCTGCATATGCCTTATGCCCTCTCGGAGACCTTTCCCATTTCTTTAGTCAGTGTTGATCTAGATATTTTTTCACTTACCTGAGCCACATTTTGTATTCAATGCCCCTTTTCAGATAAAAAAAAAAAAAGTACAATGACTTTTGCACTTTGAAGTGCATAGAGAATGAGGATCACTTTTAAAGCCCCAGCTAATCAATGCAAGCCACTGTCATTATCCTGTAATCCATTCATTGCCTTTTTAAATTCCTTTATGGATCCTGTTGGTACTCAATGAAAGGAACCATTGTCTACGGCTCTCGCACAGGTTCATCTCTTCAGTGTCAGGATGTTTGCTTTTACGTAGTGTTTTAGCGGAGAGGGACAAAATCCTGAGTATATTGTGTCGTGGTTAAAAATTTGGCAAACTAGCAATGAGCCATTACCCTAATATGTCTATAAATAATGATGATTTCCAATTAAATGCAAATAATGAATCAATTTAAATAATTTTCAAGCTAATGCAAGTATGACCACACTTTATCCAAAAATTCATTTGAATAATCAGTCATTCTTTTAACAGTTTAACAGTTTGCTCTATTTGTTTCTTCCTCAGAACACATGAAAATCTTGGCTACATTTCTTCGGGCATGACCCGTCTGGAGAACTCATCCCTGCGCGACCTCTTTGTCAATCAGAAGTCCGCCTCATCAAGCCACCAGGCCATTTTCTTTTCCACACTGACTCAGAAGATAAGAACTTAGGGAGGGCAGAGCGGGAGGGGTGCCAGGGTGTTGGGCAGGGGGCTGCTGGTGCATGGGGACGGGCAGCGCACATTTCCGAAGGTGAGTGAAAGCCCACCCTCGCCCCTGCTGTCCCCTGCCCACACCAGTCCTCCTGCCCTCTGCAATGGTGACATGATGGTACGCGTCATGGAAGATCTCGGCTTCATCCCACCCTTTTCTTTTTCTTACTGTCTAAACCTTACAATAGACTTTGTGAATTGTTGGTGATTAGAGAACGGTGTGTGTGTATATACTCATACAAGTGGCGGTAGGGTGATGATGCTAGTGTGTGGACGCGTGAGGCGGCTCTACCGGCAGCTTACGCTGCAGACCAGCCTTTTGCTGCTCTTCCTCTTCTGCATGGTAAGTGTGCTCATCTCGGCCTACTTTCTATATGGGGTCAAGCGGGAGCTGGAGCCTGCAGGCGCTGGAGGGGTGGATAGTGTGGATGAGGGAACCGCTGACTGGGAGGATCCTCAGGCCGCCACCCCTTCCCCGCCATCAGCCAGGATGCTTCCTGCAAGAACTGCCAAACCAGCTGATACGTCCCGCACAGACCCTGTGGTGCTGGTGTTTGTGGAGAGCCTCTACTCTCAGTTGGGCCAGGACATCGTGGCCATCCTCGAATCAGGCCGCTTCCGCTACCAGATTGAGATCTCCCCTGGCAAGGGCGACATGCCCACGCTCACTGACAAGAACCGGGGCCGCTTCACATTGGTCATTTATGAGAACATCCTCAAGTATGTCAACCTGGATGCCTGGAATAGAGAACTGCTTGATAAGTACTGTGTGGAGTACGGCGTGGGCATCGTTGGCTTCTTCAAGGTGAGGAGTTTTATAAATTACATGCATGAATTTGGTAACATCAGATTGTCTCAATTTAACTGAGCTATAATGACCGCAAAACAACTGAACTGAACATAATTACAGTCTTCCAAACAGTACAATAGTAATGGGATAAATGTTTGTTGTGTATGTTTGATCCCACGGAAGCTCCTCAGCATTAGGATGTTTCACTTTAATGTCTCTGCCTGCAGGAGCTATAGCGGTGATGTTCTGCGCAGGCAGCGTTAGTCTCGTTGCTTAGTTTGTTTACTGTGCATGGAAGTCAGGCTTGATCATGATCTCTACATTATTTGAAAGTGTAGGACCTGGCTTAAAAGCATATGAGAGGAACATTTAACTCATAACGTTGTCCAGATATAGATAAAAAAAAGAATTACCAGACGCTCTGCTTTGACAGCATCTCTGGTTGGCTGGCACTCCTGTCTTTTCTTGGTGAGGATGTTCGCTTCCCTGCCCTGTTATGCCTCAATGACTAAAAGCTCTGAACACATCTAATGTTACATCCTGGAGCAACATGGCTCAGAAAGACTGAACCGGTTTCCCATGAGGGAAGCAGTGACTGCAGCCAGCACTTGGCTCAGTATGATCTCTTGAGGCTATATTAAGCATAGTCTCCCCGCCATCTTTTTTTTTTTTTTTTGTCGCTTTTGGACCAATTATGAAACATTTTTTTTATAGATTGCTCTGATATACAGGGCTAAATGGAGTTGAAAATCTGAAGCAGAGAAGCAACAGGATAGGAATGTTAATGGTAGTGAAGGGACTTTTTAAAGTCAAAATTTCTCCCCCTCCTAGCCTTCTTGAAGTAACTTAATTGTGGCTCAGATTCCAATTAGACTGAACTAAGAATGTCTGCTTCAAATCCAAAGATAACCTAAATCAAAGAATTATCACAGTCTTATTCCCCCTCCTAAAAGTGACTTTGTGGGATATCAACATTCAGAATCTTTCTTCATTCAATTTGCCTTTGGAATGATCCAACTGGGAATTGCTTTGTATTACATTTCCTAACGCAAGTTATTTGAAAAGCTAAGGAGATTAGGAATATTGAATAATGTTCCTTTATTGTGCTCTGTTTTTGAAAACAATAAAGCACGGTCTCTTACAAGTCATTATAGTCTATAATGCAGCCAATAATGCTATTATTGCTCAAAAGTCCATCAGGCATAAGGCACTTTACTCACTAAATATGGAGAAATATGCCAGCCGTGTTGTGTGTAGCCCAAATTGTTGTTGTTGTCCCAAGTCTTCGAGAATTATTCAGCATAATTTTGGCTTCAAATTTCGAATGTAGTTGCAACACTATATTGTGAAGAAACGAGTGATTAATCAGGTTTAAGTATCCTGATGAAGGAGTAATCGTTCCAAAGGTTTTCCTAGAATTTAGAAACTCTCCCAAGCTTACCAAGGCTCGTTGTTTTTATTCCATCCAAAGTACGTTTTATCACCATTTGACCCTCCCTCACACGATCTCTTGGCCAAAGAGGGGTGGAATGTGAATGAATGGTGAATACTTAAGTATCCAAAGACTTTTTTTTTTTTTCTCAGGGATGTATGGGAAACCACCATTTTAGCTCTAGTTTAATGAATGGAAGAACTTCAGTCATGCTCAATAAATGTAAGGAAACGTTCTGTCGTCTTCTGTCTCTCTCTGTACCACGCTTTAATAAAGGCAAACGAGAACAGTTTACAGAGTGCCCAGCTGAAGGGGTTCCCCCTTTTCTTGCACTCTAACCTGGGATTAAGGGACTGCAGTGTCAACCCCAAGTCACCGCTGTTGCTCATCACTAAGGCCCGCGAGGTGGAGCGCGGACCCCTGCCTGGGGACGACTGGACCGTCTTCCAGTCGAACCACTCCACCTACGAGCCCGTGCTGCTGGCCCGGGGCAGGACAGTAGAAGCCGGTGGTCCTCCAGCACCCTTGCACGCAGCTGTGGTCCAGGACCTGGGCCTTCACGACGGCATTCAGAGGGTGCTCTTCGGCAACAACCTTAACTTCTGGCTGCACAAGCTGGTGCTGGTGGATGCCGTGAGCTTCTTGACGGGCAAGCGGCTGTCGCTCGCGCTGGAGCGCTACATTCTGGTGGACATTGACGACATCTTTGTGGGCAAGGAGGGCACACGAATGAAGGTTTCAGATGTCAAGGTGGGTAGTCATTACATCCACATGTAAGATTCTGTGGGTAGATAGTGAGTGTTTCTAAGTGATGGTGGGCTGCTCAGAGCATGTGTCAGCATGGCATTTGTTGCAACTAGACCTTTGTAATGGCACATATGTTCGGATGGGAGGGATCAGAAGTGAGAGCTGGTTAGCTGTAGGGGGTAGGAATGACAAACACGCAGGCCGTACTGGGACATGACCGTACAGGTGTTGCAGTAGTACAGCGATCGTACGGTTATGCCATGAGAACAGTGTGCTCGGTCATTTGGTCATAATAATTCTCTTTAAAATGTTGAATGAAAACACTCGTGTAGCGTGAGCTGATCTTTTTATTACTCAGAGATTCCCTATTTATTTATTCATTCAATTCATTCATTCTTTTTCTCTTTTTCTTTTCTTTCATTCATTCTTTTTCTTTCCTTCCTTCTTTCTTTTTTTCCTTTCCTTCTTTCCTTTCCTTTCCTTTCCTTCCACCCTCATTTTCTCCCAATTTGGCCAATTCCCACCCACTAGCTATTTCTCCCCTATCACACGACAGCTACCAACCAGGGAGCGTGAGGGCTAACACATGCTTCCTCCGAGACACATGACGCCAGCTGCTGCATCTTTTCAAACTGCTGCTCATGTAACGTCACAGGGCAGCTGAACACACTCGGAGGAAAGCGCTAACCGCTCTCTTCCGTATACATGAACTCGCAGATGCCCACGATTGGCTAGTGTCGCTCTGATCGACAGAGTAATGCCATCCTTCCCACCCAGAGAGCAGGGCCAATTACGCTCTCCTGGACTCCCAGTCACTTATGGCTGTGGCATCGTCGGGATTCGAACCCCAATGATTGATAGGGTGAACACTTTTCTGTTGCGGCCACTTGGGAGCCCTCCCACATCATTTAAAAAAAAATCACTGACGTATGTGCAAGTCTCCAGAAACGGATTACAGGGTTCTTGTGCAGGTCTGGAAAGTCTGGAAAAGTATGACATTTAAAAGCGCATGTTTCCAGACAGGGAAAAGTAGTTTCGAAAATGTTTTAAATATGGATAATCTGTTGTCAATGTAATATGGACTCAAGACATTAAGGTTCTAAATCTGTTTTTAGACATTCCTTTTTTATCTGCACTAACACAGCCTCCTCAATACACATTCCTCCTTTCATGCTACAGTTAATGTCCTTCATTCAGAAAACTAAACGTAGAAAGTTTGAAAAGCTTTGAATCTTAATTTTAAATCTGGGGAAAAAAAGTCTTGACGAGGTTTTGAACTTTTCACGAGGAAAGGGCAAAAACCCTGGTTTAGCTTTAGCAAAGGGGAGCTCTTTATTCAGAACTCCCCAGGCAATTTAATAATCAGTCAATTATGGGTTTTGATTTCAGTGATTGTGTTATTGCAAGATCGTATTATAAAAAGGAAGCTAACATCCAATACATTGTATTTTTAGTATGAATACAAATTTCCACATGCATGAAATTATTTGTTGCCTGCCCAGACAATTAAGGAGGTGGCCCGTCCATGTGCGAGTTTATCGAGCTGAAGAGGCGGTGTGAAAAGGAAAAAACGCCCCTGCCAGCAGCTCATTGCAGTAGTGTGAAAACCATATGACATCATAGAGCTGTAGCCCCTGAAAAAACTGAGATGTCCTTGACAGTCTACCTACACTCCTCGTGCCGTTTGTGGGTGTGTGTCTCGTTTTCTCTCTCCCTCCTCTCTTTCTCACTCACTCTGTCTCTTTTCTTTTTCTTTTTTTTTCTTTTTTTCTTTTTTTTCTTTTTTTTAACCCACTCCCTCTATCTGTCTTTCCTTCATGCTCTTTTATGGCCTTCTGGCTCTGATCCTGGCGCATACACAAATAGAGACGGATGCACAAGGGGGAAAAGATAAAAATGTTCAGAGAGAAATATGTATGGCGACGGGGAAAGGGCTGAAGACTGGGAGACAGCCACGCGTCAGGCACACAAGTCTGTCTTCTGCTTAAAAAGAAACTCCGAAAGAGCAACCACAAGATGAGGAGAGCTCACACAGCATCACCATCGATCAGCCGCTGCACCAAATGACAGTTCTCTGTCGTCGCTGCTCAGACTAGATAGCTTTTCAGCCTTTCTGCCTCTGCTGCCATCTCCAAATCCAAATGCCTCTGTCTTTCTCTCTTCCCCCCCTCTTTTTTTTTTTCTTCTGATGACGCTTGGTTCAAAGGGGCCTCAAAATCAAGCTGCAAATACATTTTTGTTGGTTCTTTTTCCTCTCTTTCAATCTTGCTCTCGGCTTCTGCAAGTTTTAGGACGAGGGAAAAGAGAGCAAACGTAATCAAAGCTTTCCTATTCGCCCGTGGATCTCCAGTGCGTTAAATGTGAATCGGCTTGTTGATTGAGTCACTTGTGAGGGAGGCAGTTAACAAAACTAGCAGCTTAGTAAACAAATAAGACGACGGACATACGAGAGCCTGTGGCTACATCCACATTACAAGGTGTTTTTGCTCAATTCCGGTTTAATACTCGGAGCCAATACGATGTCAGTGACGTTGTGTGCATATTTGCGAGACAATCCATCGTTGTTGTAGCAAAAAGGAACAACATGGAAGCGCAAGCCCATTATCCCATTGATCCCAGAGATGATTTGCTGTGGAGGTTGACGGACAGCTTGTCAGCTGTTCATGATTAGGATGAAAAGGGAGGGAAAAGGCCAGATGCCTCGCCTTTTGTTTTTTGTAGCCATTACTGGCAGTTTGTTTGTTTATTTATTTATTTATTTATTTATTTGCCCTCCCTCATCACAGTCATCATTATCCAGTGTCGGCAGCGTGTCACAGTAAAGTGTGTTGTAAAGACTTGACAAGAATTCTGATCTATACGTTCTCGACTAAGTTACATGGCTACATCTTGGATCTAGGTTTGCATATCGTCGCTGTCCATTGAAAAACTTTTTGCATTTTTTTTAAACTTTTTTTCGTATATGGAACGTGGGCAAAAACCTCCATCTTCCCCACAGCAGTTGACACCTTAATGACCAAAATCACACCGTCAATTTCAGATTTATGGTGCATGATGCACTCTATAAAAGTGTTTTTTTGTGTTCCTGGAAAATTGGAATTTTGGAGATACATGTTTTTCATTGGACAGCGACGATATGCAAGTGGCTCAAATCTTGTAATGTAAAAGTCTTGCATGGACCCATTCCAGTAAAAGAGGCTAGATTACAGCTTTGCATTAGTAATGTGAGCATGGTTTTGTGTGTTGGGGTGTGTGTGTGAAGACTCTCTTGGTTTGTAAATCCTTTCTTGTTTATCCTCAAGGCCCTACTGGAGACACAGAATGAGCTCCGAACTCACGTACCCAACTTCACCTTCAACTTGGGCTTTTCTGGAAAGTTCTTTCATGCTGGTAAGAACAGTCATCTCAGCTCCTAATGGCCTTCATTATGTATAGAAAGGGGATGTTGATGCTCTTCATCTGATTCCATTGAGGCAAAGCTTTTGTCTGTATGCACACGCGTTTCCTCTTCCTCAGGCACTGATGAGGAGGATCTGGGTGATGACCTGCTCCTTTCCTACAGTAAGGAGTTCTGGTGGTTCCCGCACATGTGGAGCCACATGCAGCCTCATCTCTTTCACAACCAGTCCGTGCTGGCTGAACAGATGCTCCTCAACCGCAAGTTTGCAGAGGTGAGGCTGAAAATAGGAAGCCTTTGGTGCAGGTCGTACTCTGGGGCTGTGTTTCCGGGTCTCTTTATACCGCTGTAGACTGCAGACACGATGTTTCTCACAGCGTATGTGATTCCTTCTTTGATCAGTTCAGATCAAAGGAACATCTGTCATTCATCCTGGGAAAGATATTCATCTTAAGTGTTTTTATGGCATTCCTGTTTTATTGATGTATGTAAACTGAGGATTCAAGTTTGATGAGACTCTTTTTTTTATTTTTATTTTTTATTATTATTCAATTCAATTCAATTTTATTTGTATAGCGCTTTTAACAATGGACATTGTCACAAAGCAGCTTTACAGAAA
>JAOUQW010000019.1:7056924-7071361 GCA_028565825.1 Olivaichthys viedmensis | reverse complement strand
GAAAGTGGGGCGACAGCATCAAAACATCCCAGTTTACCAAAACTCTCTATGCCCATGAACCCCCAGATCTGCACCTTAACCTAAAAAAGAGCTATTTAACAAAACGCCTGATTAAACAAGTAGGTTTTCAGCGTAGACTTTTTACTGCTTACTAATTTTTAACAAGAAGAATGACAGGTCACTGCATTAAGTTACTTCTGGTTTCATGTAATACTGCATGTCACTAACAGGATATTAGAAAAGGAAAATTCTTAGTCATTTCAGAGGTTGCTAGTCACAATTAATCTAAATAGAGAAAGTTGTTAATGGGAGGAGCCCTCAACCCTGTGTTCATACCAGCAAGCGATAAGGTGACGGGTGATCGTTCATTTCCTGTGCAAGAGTGACGAGCGACTTTTGAATGAAGATTTTCTCAATTTTATGCAAATCAGGTATGGTGCGATTTAAAGCAAATGCAATTGATTTGCTGCAGTAAGGTACTCTGACCAATCTTATTGTGCGGGACGTCTGACAAATTATCTTCCGTCACAACCAGTTCCTACCTGTTAAGTTCTGATTCAACAGTGCTTGGCCTGTAAACGTGGAAGGAAAACATAAAACCCAGGAAGCTGTAAAACCATGGTTGTATTACAGTAAAATACATACTGTAATAAAACCGAGTGTGTTTTTCTAAACTGGGAATTATAAATTGTATAATTGCCCGTATACAATTTGGCTCATACCGATTTGGCACAGTGCACAACCAACAATAACCTTAGCAGTCGCTGCATGCCCACTTGAGACAAACCTGGAGTGACATCAGCGACCTTTTGCTTGCTTGTGTACATACAGGGTAATGGTACATATCCCTGCTCCTGCTTTATGATCTTTACGGTTGCTTTTTGAGTCATGTAGCATACTCACTTGTCACTGTGTTCATACTGGTGGCCCATCTATCCTGATGTACTTAAATTGGATTGGCTCGATTCGACAATCGCTAATGTCTGCTACGGGCTTCTCTCTCTCTCAGGAACATGGCATCCCCACAAATATGGGCTACGCAGTGGCTCCTCACCACTCGGGCGTTTACCCCATCCACATGCAACTCTACGAGGCCTGGAAGAAGGTGTGGGGCATCAAGGTGACCAGCACTGAGGAATATCCCCATCTCAAACCCGCCCGCTTCCGTAGGGGCTTCATCCACAGTGGCATCAGTGTAAGAACACGTTCCTGCCCATGCAGAAATCTGTACTGCAAGGTTACCCAGTCACTGAGTAGTGTATAGTGTCAGGATACAAGTACGTGTATGTGGGCTCTCTTTCTTTGTATACAGCAGGAGGATGACAGCAAGTGGGGCACAGAGTTAAAACACATTTTAACACACAGTAGCCCCCATTATAAAATTAAAAGGTTTTTTTCTTAATTATGTACATCCGGCTGCTCCCTTTTGAAGATCATCACTCAGTCTAACTGTTGCACACACCACAGCTTTTCCCTTTTTAGAGGCACAACGTTGAACTCTTATCTGGCTCAGGCAGGGCTATACACAAACCCTGGCTGTTTCTTTTACTGTTTGATGTTGGAATCCTGAGAGGAGGTTATGGGCAAACCCGTTTTTTGAACGTGCAAAGATTGTTTCAACAATGTAGTTTTGCTCTGAGCAATAACATGCAACACACTATTATAGACTATTACAGAAACCTTGAGTTGTGTGCTTATTGCAAGCTCTTGTGTTTTGTGTAGATTTTTTGCTCTTAATGATAGAAATACATGACCATTTTGACATTATGGGGACATTTGCTGGTTCTCTTTTTTTTTTCAAGAACAGCAGCTATTATTTTGGAAAAACTAAAAGATTTCCTTTTCAGTACTGAGGTTAGCATTAACCATTAGGCATAGCATGATTTAGCTACAGTAATGGAGGTCAATGGAAGTACCTTAAAGATGGTAAAACTGCGTGTGTGTGTGTGCGTCTGTCTGCTGGCAGGCCCGGGCAGTTAAACAGTATCTAGGGATTAAACAAGGATGACTGAGCTAAATGGAGGCAACTGAGCTCAGGCCTAAACAGAAAGCAAGAGACAGACATAATATTTTTGCAACCTTTTGCAAACAAAGTGTAGCTTCTCCCCAGAAGATTTTCTTAAAGGTTATTCTGACTAATCTGCAATTCAAATAGCACGCAACTAGCTGTCTATTGTAATGCTGAACAATTAGACAGCAGAATGGAGCTGCCGTGATCTTTTTTTCATTGAGCCTTCCCATACAGCTAGAAACAATATGGATGTCTTGCCATAGATAGATGTGCTGCTTCAAAGTGCAGAAAGATCATTTGAAAGTACAGTTTGTCTATTCTATAGGCAACAATTATTAATTTCCTTTTTTGTGTGGCATTTTAGTGTGATGTAATCACATGGATGTTAATTCTGATCTTAACATGGCGGCGTGAAATATTCACAGGAAACTGGTGGTCTTGTCTCAAAGTTCAAAATTTTTTGTTGTTGTTGTTTTGTTTTTTCCCCCTCACCTCCTACTCTTGCACTCCTGCTTTTTTGCCATAATCAGCATTTTTTTTTTTTTTTTTTTTTTGTTCTCAATTGGGAATTTTGCCTCACACAGCAATGTGTTTATAAAAAGAAGGAAACAGCAAAAAGCTAAAAAAAGGGAAATGTTGGAAGCTGAAAGTGTAGTTGGCCTAGTCAGTCGCCTGCCCTGTGTTTTTTAAACCCTATTTGTACCGATGTGTAAGCAGTATTAGTATGGAGTTAGTTTTGTGCCAAAAGTATGGAACACAATTCCAAGATCCATAAGCAAATAATTTAGAGTATCAAAGGCTAAAAGTAGAAAAGTAGATGTTGCAAGTACTGATGCACTTTTGCTTCTGGAATCTTCCTTCCTTTTTTTTTTCTTCTCCTCCCTCTCTTTCCTTCTGTAATTTTTATTTTTGGGCTATCTAAAACAAGGCAGTAGCAAATTATGAAACAGAAGTGAATCCTACTTGTGTAATACTACTGCTGAGGTCACTACAGATCATTGCACCATGTTGGGTAAAATGCCATGGTTCGTTTAAGGGGTGTGGTTAACAGATAGAGGACTTGTAACTCCTCATTCAGGTTGACCTATAGACATGTAAGGTGTACGCCACTTTCTAAGACCCTCCTAATGAGTCAGATAAAAATAAAATTCCAGGAACGAAAGCATCAAGTCTGATTTGGCAACATCTATTTTTAGATTTTGGTATTTAATATTTTCTGGCAATTGCTTGTAATTTTGTTTAATACCTTTGGCACAAAATGAACTCCATAAATTAGCTCTCTGTCTAACCATGAGTCTGACTGGTCTTTATAGATTTACCTCCAATGGAGCGGTTTCAGATCCCCTTATTGTGCTAAGGCCACATTTTTGCAGGCTAAGGTCACGAAGTTTCCACTTGGTTTCCAATGCAGCCCAGTGCTGTGCTTAAATGCTACTGCATATTGTGGCTAACCAGGAACATTTTTCCACCCTAATTTGTCATGGTGAATATAGAATACAGAGGCAAACTAACTTCTTGTGGCTCAAATTACAGCTGGTTACATTTTGGTTGAGTTTATGCAGTCAAGAGCTCTTGTATTGGTGTGTTTGTGAGCTGTGTAAATTTTTCACTCCGGCTTTGATGTGGCTCATCGTGCATGTTTATCTGCTCCTCAGGTGTTGCCCAGGCAGACCTGCGGTCTCTTCACACACACCATTTTCTACAATGAGTACCCTGGAAGCCCCAAGGAGCTGGACAAACTTATCAACGGCGGAGAGCTGTTTCTCACCGTGCTCCTCAACCCTGTAAGCTACATACTTAACAGTTTTCTCAGGTCTTCTGTTGGAATAGTGATTCAAGCCATGGAAGTTTCCTTTTAGGACTTGAATTTTTAATGTGCGTCTCATTTCGAAATCCAGATCAGCATTTTCATGACCCACCTCTCCAACTACGGCAACGACCGCTTGGGCTTGTACACGTTCAAGAACCTGGTGAAGTTCGTCCAGCTGTGGACCAACCTGAAGCTGCAGACCCTGCCGCCCGTGCAGCTGGCGCAGAAATACTTCCAGATCTTTCCCGAAGAGAGGGACCCCATCTGGCAGGTGAGAGAACGACGGGCCTCTAAATGCAGCTCTGTGAGAAAACCAACCAGTGACTGAGGTTCCGAATGTGTTTTTAGCAGAGATGCTCCAGCCAAAATGGAGGGTGTCAAGTAGTGCTGCTCTAATATATATAGTGCTCCCTGGAGTGCTCCTGATGACATCCTGACATGCACATGAATACCAAGCGAAAAATGGCTTTCCATGTCACTGTCCAGCAAACCCGAGAATGCTTTTTCTAAAATTGTATCTTCCACACTGCTTCACGTTGCCAGAATAATTAAAAACCATATATCCCATATCTTTCTTTTTTTTTCTCTCTCTCTCTCTCTTGTGTATCCCCCGCTCATAGTTTATTCTACTTCATTTCTGCTTGACTCCCTCTGTCTGTCTGTCGCATTTCCTTTCACCCTCAGAGAAATATAGAGACTGTGACTTAGAGCCCTAAATCCCTTTTTGATCCCCCTTGTTTCCTGTCAAGGTTGAGGTCCCATCCTTTTAGTCTGGGCTCCGGAGTTCCGGAGATTCACTCTGGCTGTGAATAATGGCCTTTCATGTGTACTTGCTCTCCCAGAAAGTCCACACAATAGTTTTTGCGCACAACACTAGAACTGTTGAAATTTTTTAGTCTGTACTTTAGACTACACTCCACATGAAGCACCATTATGAAAACATTAACAAACACAGCTTGTGTGTGTATGTGCGCGTGTGTGTGTGTGTGTGTGTGTGCGCGCACCTGGTGGTGAAGCATTAGTTTGCACCTGCGCTAGCCCTTCCAATCGATCTCCTTGTTAGAGGGGACAGATGTTGAACGTGAAGGAGGCCATTGCATGGCCATTATCTTGATCTGCTCCTGTAGCATTAGGACCATGTTACCTGACTCTCCATTAATTTGTACAACTCCAGTCCAGATGTGTCCACCTTCAGCTGTGAGTGAGTGCAGGACAAGCCTGTGGTTCTTCAGAGATTACAGCTCCTGTCCACCTGTGATGAATCAGATCCTTGAAACTGACTATGATGCCTGCTGTTGGGGGATTCGCATAGCCTTAGTAGTTCGGAAGTAATTTTAAATCATGATGGATTCTTATTTCCAAAACATTAGTTAGATTAACGTGTGCAGAAGTTGCATCGGTTTCCTTTGTAGTTTTGCTCCACTTCGAATAGAAATGTTTTTTTTATTTTTTTTATCTGTACCGATTTTGTCAAATTTCTGCTGGTGTCTCATTTATACCAGTATTTCCCCCCCACCCCCACCACCACTAGCTGCTGTTGCTAACAGGAATTTATTTTTCCCTAATTATTATATTAGTAACTCTCTTCCTGTTTTTTTTGTTAAACGCTGTACTTGTGTTTGTCTATTGGCTTCATTAGATGTTATTTTGATCCCACAGTATAACCACTGCCCACTGTTTCTTTCTTCTATTAGCTCGGGGAGTTGGGGGTGGTGGGAGTGGTTTTATTTAGCCTAATGGAGTAAGATGGTCTGTTTAACAGCAATAACTCTGCAGGCCAACTCTGATTTATTGACGTTTAATAGCAGCTTCTGCTCTGCCAGATACGCGCCGCAAAAGATTTAAATGGCACCGTTCGGGATTGTAAATGTGCCTGCGTGTGCATGAGTTATGCACCATGTTGGCTTGTGCTTTGGTTTGTTGTGGGTTGAATAGTCGGGATTGCAGTGTGAGCTGTGGTGCCTCGATAACTGTAAATCTGAATCACTGTCTCTCCAACAGGACCCCTGCGAAGACAAAAGGCATAAAGACATTTGGTCAAAAGAGAAAACTTGTGACCGCTTCCCTAAGCTGCTCATCATAGGCCCCCAGAAGACCGGTGAGTCTGGTTTCCCATCTGATCAGTGTCCACTTCAAGCAGGTATACACTAGCGCCATCTAGCTGTCGTTGACATCACAGATTATCAGCTGGACCATTGAAACAATGCTCCAACTGTTTTCTTCTTATTTCAACATTGTAACACGACAGACTCCATTACCGCTCTGCACCTGTAAATCAGCGAGTAACGCCTCCTCTGATTGGTCTAGAGCTGGTAGGAGGCTGCGAAGGTGGGAGCTGACTTTGTCGTTTGTGGCATGATTTTGTTTCATTTACCGGATTAGTGCAGAAGCAGGCGGTCAGTTTCAGGAACTTTTTACAGCAGCTTTCATTGTACCCCAGTAAATGGGAAATTCCAGGTTTACCACGTCAACTAATTAACTTTCTAAACTATGTCTTGAGGGAGCAATAGCCCAGTCTTACAGTCGGTAGTAAAACGGCAGTGTTAATCTTTTCAGTAAAAGCTGGATTAAGGGAATGGACTTTTTTTTTTTTTTTTTTTTAAACAAGTTGTAATTACCTCAGCTCTTGGGGCCCATCCATTAGTGAGCAACTGAAAGCTTAACAAGAGGGCTTTCTGCAACTCTGAGCTCACAGAAGCACCAAAAGTATTAAGTCTTGTCGTTGATCAAAGCATATTAGTCTTGTATATCTGTCCAGCATATGAAAACGATCTAAATTAGCCTTTAGGGTTAACTCTGACTCAGTTACAGTTCTGTTGATAATAGGCACTGTCCCTGAGGAAAACCGACTGAATAAATAAATATTCCAAAACCGGACCATGAACTCTTTTTATCTGACTTGGTTCCAGGAACGACGGCGCTCTATCTGTTTCTGGGAATGCACCCTGATCTGACCAGTAATTATCCCAGCAAGGAGACCTTTGAGGAGATCCAGTTCTTCAACGGTCGGAATTATCACAAGGGCATTGACTGGTGTGTGTCGAGCAGCTCTCTCACTCTATCTATCTCTTTCTGTCTGTCTCTCTCTCTCTCTCGCATATATATGACCACAGAATGTTTCTCCTCCCCCTCATTTTCAGCATTCTTGCCTGTGCTTTTTTTTTTAGGCAGCATGCATGAGTTAAGTTCAATAGCCCCTGTAAACCACTCTGAAATGCATAGATAGGGAAACCCTGGCATGCTCCAAAGTCTGGCACATTAACCACAATGAAAGCTAATGTTCCTTTTAATTGAAGAGATTATGTGTTTGAAAACACCACGACTCCCTTTCTGTCAGATGAAAGTGTAGCTAACAAGAAGCGGGCATCTAAGATCATATACAAGCTGCCTCTTTCTTTCACATTTCTGGCTAAAGGAGCGTTGAGTAACTGAAGTGTAAATGTTTGTTATATGTGTTTATACATGTTGTGGTGTGTAGCGGGCCTTTTTGTACACCCACAGATGCCTGAACCGGCAGACAAGCTGCTGTTCTAGTCTAGTGACCTCTATTTTCACCTCATATAATACATTTTCCTCTTAGGTATATGGAGTATTTTCCCCTGCCCTCCAACACTAGCTCAGATTTCTACTTTGAGAAGAGCGCCAACTACTTTGACTCGGAGGTAGCAGCCCGGCGAGCAGCCGCACTTCTTCCTAAAGCCAAGATCATCACCATCCTCATCAATCCTGCTGACAGGGCCTACTCCTGGTACCAGGTCAGTCACTCATTGCCATAACTTGAGCAGTTATTTTTATGACCGCCATTCGCTGTATTATAGCAAACCGTATTATTGCAATTATTGCAGTGGTCCGAGAAGGAAACAACCGTTGCACTGGCAATTGCAACAAACTAAATAGGAAGCTAATGCTTGGGTTAATGCAATGCTTTCTTTGAGCAGCTACACACTTAAAATAAACAGCTAAAAGCAATAAAGCATGTAGTTGTCATCTTGCGCATAATCATTGTTCATAACGATATCTTTTTTGCTGTGTATACACACTAAGCGATTTGTCTTTAATATTTTTTCAAAGCAGTGCAGGGGGTTATGAAGATGATTTATTAAAAACAAAATTGTCTATAACTATATCTCTGTGCCGTGTATAGACGCTGAAGGATTCGACTTTGGATGGCAAAAAGTGTTCTTAATCAGAGGTGTAACTTGTAAAACCCTCCACAGTTGTCATTAGTAAACTCTCACATCTGATTATGTAATTGTTCGGCTCTTAAACTGGTGGAAACGCAAGCCGGTTCCTAAAAATGTCTGCTTGTTCCCTGAAGCAGCACCATCAAATTGTCAGTGGAAAATAGTGATAGTCAGTGGAAAAGAAAAAATATTTGCATGTTCAAGTGACAGTAAAATGCTATAGCTGTGATGAGTAGTTGGATGAATGCCAGGGGTGCCTCACATTTACTTGAGACACTGCAGTGATTTTATAAGGTAGTAATAAGAAAACATTTTATTTATATGGTGCTTTTCAATACCTCAAAGATACCTACAAAGATTAAAAACGTGCCAGTGAAAAATTGTGCATTGCTTTCCCATTCGAATAACACTATTGTGCACAATTTGCGTCATTGCCTGATGATGTGTATTCAGTGCAGTGTGTTGAGCTCGAATACTGACTGCCCTGTTGTGTCTGCTGTGCTCCAGCACCAGAGGGCCCATGATGACCCTGTAGCCCAGAAATACACCTTTCATGATGTCATCACCGCTGGCCACGATGCCCCCATCAAACTGAAGGTGCTGCAGAATCGCTGTCTTGTGCCCGGCCTGTACGCCACGCACCTACAGCGATGGCTCAGCCACTACCATCCCAGCCAGGTTAGCCAGGTTAGTGTGTGTGTGTGTGTGTGTGTGTGTGTGTGTGTGTGTGTGTGTGTGTGTGTGTGTGTGTGTGTGTGTGTGTGTGTGATGCATGGGTGGTGGTAGGGTGTGTATGGGTATTGACCTGGACATGGTCATGAGTGTATGCTCTTGTGAATGAGGCCTCCCACTCTCTCTGCTCAGATCCTGGTTCTGGACGGTCAGATGCTGAGGACGGAGCCAGCTTCAGTCATGGATAAGATCCAGAAGTTTCTTGGCCTCACAAACGCACTCAACTATCACAAAATCCTTGCGTGAGTTTCTTTCTTTATCCGACACATTCTTCCCAAACACGCCCAAGTTTCCTTTTTCCCTTTCCTCTTTAATGGTGCACAATTAAAACCGACTTGAGGGCAGTAGTTACTGGATTATTTAACATTGAGCACCAGGATGTTTTAGTTTCGCTATAGTCGAGTCCAGATGGATTCCATTCACTTGTTTGACACCTGTTTTTCTTTCTCCTTTATTTATTTTTTTATTTTTATTTTTTTACATCCTTCTTTTCTTTTTGTCCATGTCTGGTCTGTCTTTTTTTTCTTCATCTTTCTTTTGATACGTCTGTATTTCCATCTGTAATTCTTTGTTGTTTTTGTCTGTCTGCCTGGATTGTCTGTGTATTTCTTTCTGTCCTTCTTTCTTTCTTTTGTTTCTTTCTTTGGTTTTTCGGTCTTTCTGTCCCCCCCCCCATTCCCTCTTTATACCTCTACAGTGGCTCTCACTTCTCCTCTCCTGCTCTGCCTTTTTTTTCGTTCTTTCATGCCTGACCACATAATCATTACACCAGGCTCATAAGCAGCAACATCTGTTAGTCCCATCCCCCAGTGGACAATAGGCCTGGTTTGTCCCATGTTTGTTTCTGCAAACAGACCTGGCTGCACACCATCTGTCTGCCATATTCTACTTCTGTCAGGCTGATGTGGAAACCTCTTCATCTAATTCCTGCTGACCCGCCTCCATTTTGTTTCTTCCTCATCCTGTACTGCAGATTTGATCCTAAGAAGGGTTTCTGGTGCCAGCTGCTAGATGGGGGAAAGACGAAATGCCTGGGGAAAAGCAAAGGGAGGAGGTATCCCGACATGGATGCGGATGTAAGTATTAGTTAGGTGTTCTGTTAGTACTTTGTCTGTAACATTTGTTGCCGTATCAGTTTCAAGAATCAATTACTTTCAATTACTTTAGTTTCCTGGAACTGGTTTCATGTGGGGACAATAAATCATTTTATAGGATTTCAGGATTGGTGAAATATTGGTGTATTGGTCACATCAGTGTTTAGTTTGTACGTTTTTATTCGGTGTCGACAGGGACTGCGTACGGCTTTAGGCACAGTGAGTGCCGAGTGCTCTTGAATGTGCTTTACAGAGCCTGATAGAGTAGTGCAGTAGTGTGCTGAGGTCCTTGACGTCACCTTGAGGCATCTTGGCAGACACATCAAAGTTAATGAGGGGTGGAAGGACATTCTGATGTGTCCTGGATGTACTGCAGTGCTGTGAGTGGCAGCACTTCTTCGAGCCAAAGCTGCACACTGCCTGGCTCAGTCCAGACACGCACATATGCACATATCGTCGCTGTCCAATGAAAAACATGCATCTCCAAAATTTCTGATTTTTCAGGAACACGAAAAAACACTTTTTCATATCGTTAATCATACACGATGAATCCAAAATTGACGGTGTGATTTGTCAGCTTTTCATTGCTCATTTAGATGTTAACTGCTGTGGGGTAGATGGAGGTTTTTGCCCACATTCCATATATGATAAAAAGTAAAAAATAAATAAAAAAAAGTTGAGCTACGTGTTTTTTATTGGACAGCGACGATATAATGGCGAATAAAAGCAAAATATTTGTTTGTCAGTCAAAGATTCACAGTGTACCAACGTTCAAAACAACTGATGCATAGTACAGTGACATGTGATTACTTGTATGTACCTTATGTAAATACACATTATGCAAAGTATTTTTGTGCCCTATATTAAACCTCTCTGAAGTGACGGCCCGTGTTGTGTGTTGTAGGCATGCTGCTGGTGTGTGGAGGGTTAGTGAACGGACCTTATGCCCTCATCACAACCGCCGTGTCTGCTGATCTGGTGAGTGTGTGCATGCTTCTGTGTGTCCACTTGATGAAAGTGAATGGCTATTCGGAAATCCTTTTGGGTCCTCTTCTGTCTGTGTCTAATCTCTTTCCTTATTCTGACCTTTCAACTTACAGGGCACCCATAAGAGCCTGAAAGGCAATGCCCGAGCTCTGTCCACAGTCACTGCCATTATTGATGGGACAGGGTCTGTTGGTGAGTGAGTTTAAACTCTGTTATGAGTTAGATACCTTTTCTCTATTACATATGTAACAGTACTGATCCAAATTAAGCTGTAAAATCTGTCAATCATCTGTACTGATCAGTGTTTATTATAGATTTTGAAATAAGTTTTGATTTGATATTATTTTCAGTTCTCACTTGTAATTCAGCATGCTTTTAGTTAGTTTGTCGTGTAGTTTTGTTAGTTTATATTAGTTTTTAGTTTTTACATATTTGTTTAGTTGAGTTTCAGTTTTAGTCATTTTAGTTCTTTTGAAAAGCCTATGGAGGACTTCTATCCAGGTGCGCATTCAAGTGGGTTGGTGGTATTTATTTATTTATTCTAGATTTCAGCACTGCTACAGTATGTTCTTGTTAGGAACTACGCATGTAGGCCTACTTTCTTGTCCCACACGCACTCTCCTCCTGCTCGCCTTCATTTTTCAAGTCATGTGAATGTTGCAAAGAAAAGTGAAAATGAACGGGGAAAATGAATTCACGTCACCTTTGTATTTTATTTCGGTTAGTTTTGGAGGCAATTCATAGTTTTTGATTTAATTTTAGTATAGTATTTTATTTCCGTTCACAATTTTATTTTATTTATTTATTAAGTCTTCTTTTATTTATTTATTTTGAAGTATAATAACCCTGGTACTGATCCAGCAGTTGCAGTGTCCTGATGCAGTGGTGTGTAGCGTGGTGTTGTTCCTGCAGCTGTTTGGCTTTGCTTTCCTCCAACATAGAAAGCCATAATAACGAAATGACAGGTTTGCATCAGCTACAGTATGTTAGAGCAGGGGAAACGCCTAATTTGTCCAGAGCAGTACTTCGTTTGAATGGAGTATTACTGTAACCTGGTACAAGCTGCCCTGAATCCTGAGGCAGGGTTACACCAATAGAAAACCAGTTGTTCATATGGGTGCAGCTTTAATGTCAATCTCAAGAGCTTCAGTTAATAATGATATATATATATATATATATATATAGCTTAGGTTTGAGATGTTTCAGTCTTGACTCATAATAGTAGTGTCAGCTTGAAAAAAAGAGTACATAAGCCGACAAGCATTACAATCAAGCATTTACTTAGTGAGTACAGCCTGTGGTGACTCACATTGTAGCTGTCCAAGATGCTGCTGTGCTGTCTTTGGGGTCGAGAAATTATCAAATTTCTAAAAAATACAAAAAATTACAAATCAGAAAACAAAACTGTTCATTTTCAGTGAATGTGGAGGCCGCCGTTACATATATATATATTTTGTAAATGTAAAATAATTGCATAAATTATACTATTAACCAAATTTCAGAATATCTGAATTGATGGGTTAATATGTAGGCTAATGTGGTCAGTTCCCAGCTGTGGATTTGCTTCATCATTTCATCTCATGGCTAAGCTAATAGGAATCCGGCCCTTAGGTCTTCTCCTTCAAGACTTCTCCTCATAAGGACTCTGAAAGGCGTTTTTTAAAACCGCTTTTATTGGAAACCACACTTTTCTCTGAAAGTTCAGAAGGTTCAGATGAGGCTCCAATTGTGAATCTATTACATTTGTGTCACACTCACCAGTCACAGTGTTTATTGAAATTAGTAATCACCTAGGTGACAAATGGCAATACCAGTACATATTAATGAGTCAGGTCAATGAAACTAATTAAAGTTGCATGATTAATAAAGGATAAATTATTTAATAAGATGAATGCAGCTCAACCCAGTTCAACATCATTCTTTCGCATAATGTCATCCAAGAATAATGTTCACTCATGGTGATTAATTACCGCATTTCAACTTCTTGATCGCGTGGGCAAATATGGTCAAAGCATGTGTGTTTAATCATACAGATCAGATCAGATAAAGAGGAAGACTAAATTTGACTTGAAATCAGCCACTTGGCATATGAATGTGATCCGAATCTGATTGAGAAGATGAATCGCTTTGCTTTTTCTGATCAGTACTGTATTATGTAGTCAGACTCAGGAACCTCGGTGGAAATGGGCTCATATAAGTAGGTAGTGAATTTTAGTCCAAGCATTTGCTGCCTGTGGTGACTCATATTCTAACGGCCCAAAGATGTGCCCGAGAGAAATATTAAATTATTTCGGAAAATGAAAAAACAAAATGATGTTCATCTTCTGAGTTAGTATTTTTAGCCTGTGACACTGCAGGGAGGCGTCAATATTTAAATTTTTTGTAGAATAATCGCCAAATTTAAACATCATGATTTGAACATTTGTTATTGCACTTTCTAATTCGTTTTGCGAAACTAGTTGCGTTAGAAAGAATTAAGATTAACTGTAGTGGGTTACGAACTGTGTTGAGTGTTTAGTGATATTCACATGTACATGGAAGAACTGTATCAAATATAGGCTGCGTTTTTTTTTTTGTGAATAGCTGATTAAGCAACTCTTTCTTTAATCAGTGTGAGGGGTTTTTCTGTATTGTAGCTTGTTATTGTGTTACAACTGAAATTGCGTTTTTAACAATTTGGTTGGTTTTAACCTGTTGCGGCGACGGGAGCGTTTGTAGTTTGGTCATGTGGACCACGAGTCGTAAATTAGTGTTGCTGTGTCACTTCTTCCTTTCCCCCTTGTCTTGTAGGTGCTGCAGTAGGTCCCCTGCTGGCCGGGCTGCTCTCTGCACACAGCTGGAATAAGGTCTTCTACATGCTCATGACAGCAGACTTTTTTGCACTACTGGTGAGTGCGGCTTCGATCTAAAATCTGCCAGAAGCTTTGACTCGTACTCATTCA
Organism: Olivaichthys viedmensis; assembly: GCA_028565825.1. Classification (NCBI taxonomy): domain Eukaryota; kingdom Metazoa; phylum Chordata; class Actinopteri; order Siluriformes; family Diplomystidae; genus Olivaichthys; species Olivaichthys viedmensis. The sequence goes on along the minus strand of JAOUQW010000019.1, from coordinate 7,057,601 downwards.
TGCACCCACGTCTGTATTATGTGCTTACTCTGTTTGTTTGTCTACAGCTGCTGCTGAGATTGGTGTTTAAGGAGATGAGGTCAAACAAGAACCGTCCAAGAGCATCTGTAGAGTGAGTCCATGTTCATCTCTGACCACATTTATGCATGTTTCCATCTAAATCTGGGGAATAAATGACTAATAAGTATTATATCTTTCTGTTTTTCAGACTGAAGGAGCACTGAGCACTTTGCACTAAATCAGAGTGAGATATAGAGGTGCAGGAGGAAGACACTGGACAGACCCTGTCTGCTCCACCTGCTGGACACTGACCACTTCCCAACATGGACCACAACTTTAATCCAAGCACCAGACCTGCCCCATGGCCTGATTACGTCCACTGTGCTTTGTGCTGCACTAGCAGTGTGATGGGACAAAACCAAAATCTGACTTGAACTGTTTCCCATTTCTGTAGCCTGAGTAGCAGCCTGTTACAAGTCTGCTTTTGTTGCCAACTGTATAGAGAGCTGAAGTCCTGCTCCCCCTACTGGTTCAAACTATTAAAGCTATTAATGCATTTACCATTAAGCTGCAGCAGATCAATCAAGGAGGCAAGCGTGGCGTAAAATGTCCATAAATGGCTTTGTCTATGTTATTAGTGTAAGGGTCCTTGTAATAAGGTCTCGCTGAGTTAAATG
>JAOUQW010000019.1:7044560-7056824 GCA_028565825.1 Olivaichthys viedmensis | reverse complement strand
CCGTCCTGTGTTGTCTCCTGTTGTTTGTGTGAGAGCACACCTGTCGCGGTGTGCTTTAGTTTAGTTTGAACTGTTTGTGTTTAAAGTAAAATAAAGATGTTGATTATTCAGAGCGGCTTCGTGCTTGTGTCCGCACCCGCGCACCTGCAGCACTTCGTGACAATAATCAGATGCAGGATGATGTATAGAACTGGCCGACAGCTGCATGGGCTCATGGCCAGATAGATATGCGTAGCGTAGATATGTTTTGTGACTTATTCTTGATTCCCCTACTATATATGCATACTTCATCCTACTTATTGTTACTGTAGTGTCTGGTTTATTTTATTATTAAAATCTCACTATTCAAGTGGCAATTGTGGAAAGAGATAGACAGACAGATAGACAGACGACAGATAGATCTCCACAATATGGGTTATTTAAACTTACCTCTGGAATTAATTTTACTTCTCATCTGTGTTTCATCATTATCCTTGGAAAACTGTCTTGTCACTGTGCTGAATATGAGTCTATGACTTTTGCATTACAGGCCAAATCTTTAGCATCTGAAGAGTCAGTCAAGCCATGTTTGAGCAATATGTTATAACTATAGTCACCATCAGGTATAGAATAGATCTAATAAAAACAAGGGATAGATAACCTTAGTTAGCAATGTCTGTATGATGACTTTAGTCTTCAGAGAAAGACAAACTCTTTATACATTGACGTGTGGCAGAGAGATAATAGCTACACTGCTTGTTATGTGTGACAACATCACATCTCTAGTCACAAGTTAGTGAATCTGTGTATTTTGGGAAGTTCCAGTTGCTACCCAAAGTAAAAGACAGGTGCCTTAGAATAAAACATACAGAGGCAGACAAATGTGTGTTTTAACTATCACTCAACTTTTCATGAAGAATATAGCCATTTATAAACATCAACATGCAAGTAGCACTAATTTTTAAGAAAGAAATGCTGAGCCGAAGACCTTTCCTTCACAACGTATAAGCACTTTGTTTCAAGGAGCCAGTCCGTGACATGAAGGGCAGCCGCACCAGACATGTCTGCCAGATAATTTAATCAGCTCCAACATCAGACTCTAGTAATTACTTAAGCAGAAATTTCTGCTGAATCTCAGCTGGCCCACTATGATCAGTTCAAAGGGTCATTGTGGTTAGAATGGAGAGCTCAAACTGAGCATTTCCGATGCCTTACTATTTCTGATGTTAAAGTGGCACCTCATAAATAAATTGTTTCACTCAGGAGCTGATGCAGCATTATTTTCTTTTTTTGTCTTATTTACTTTATAACAGATAGATACTACAGAATATTTTATTGTAGGAGCATTAACATATTAAACGGCAAGTTATTTATTTATTTATTTATTATTATTATTATGGAACTCTCTCGTATAACATTGACTATGTCAGTTACATTAGCACAGTCTACTGAAAATTTGTCAGCTGTCGCTATAGCAAACTGGAAGCATCCTATCATTGTTCACATTTAAGCCTACAGTTCATTTCTTAATAACAGTAGTAAACTTCCTTTTCCATCTGCTCCTATCTTAATTTATATCCTTAACGTGGCATTTTCAGGAATTTATATATAAATACATTGTCTACTTCCAGTATTCAAATGTGTATGTAATTATAACTTTCTATATTATTGCCGTTATGGTGATCGCTAAGATAAGCCTTTTCTTTTCCTTGGATGACTTGATGATGAGAAGAGTTTAGCCGCCTGTTAAAATTAATAACACTCTTTGAGTTCATTGACATAGAACAGTAAAATTGTTTGTGAACCAAAATAAGCTTTTGTATTTTTGCTTGAAATATGGCTTGGTTCAGGTGGTGCGGCGTCTCTTATTGTAATCTGTCCACCTGCCTTTCGGCATTTAAGAATGTTTTATGAAAGATTAATCCATTGAGTAGCTGGCAATAATAAAGATCAACCCCTATCGCTGCATTTACTGATATCTAAATGCTTTTTTAAGGCTGGCTTAACTTCACACTCTCAGAAAAAAGGGTACTAAACTGTACCTTCCCTTGTCACTGGGGTGGTACCCTAAAGGGTACATCATTTGTACCTGGAAAGGTGCATGTATTGTACCTTTAAAGCTTTGTAAAGGTCCACTATTTTCACATTCATGTGAAAGACACATACTAAAGGTACCCTTGAGAGTACCACCCCAGTGATAAGGAAAGGTACAGTTTAGTACCTTTTTTTCTGAGAGTGCAGCTGTGTAGACTATATTTTTATGATGCACTATTTTCAGTTTGTATCAGTAACTATGATGATTCTCTCAGTTAGTCCTTTATCTGCATGCTCATAAACCCTCAGGCTGTGAGTTATTTGTTCTTCAGCACAGCTTTCTGATCTACCAGGGAATAGCTTATGGCAGTGGAATGGTAAGAAAGTACTGCCTAAATATGTAAACCAATTCTGCATTCACTGATGGTGGTCCAGTCTTAACGGGGTGTAATGCTGTACACAAGGTTAATAACTTTAAATCTAAACTAAATCAGCCCTAATTGCACTAGAGAGAAGAAAAATAAAGCTCAAACTAAGGGTCTCCCAGTGTACTGTAGAGGTTCCTCTTTTTTGTTTCAAGATCAAATGGCCATGTTGATATCATGTTGTTATGATGAATGGCAGTTCTCCTTATCCTTAACCCCTGTTGAGGTAAAGAATGTCCCAACCAATTCAAATCTGCTTGGTCCCATAGACCATTAATGAGCTGCTTAGTGATGCTGCGTGACTAGTAGTTCAGAGAGATTTGTGCACGTTAATTTTCATGTCTCAGTGTTCCTCATCTAAGGTAGGTCACGCAGGTCCCAAAATGATGAATAGTAATGACTAAAATTAGGATAGAATAGGCCAGATCTAGGCTAATTAAAAAGGGTGAAAAATATAATTTAGGTAAACACCCAATTAATTCCTTATTCATGGCTATTTTAGATGATAAATTACGCATCTAGTGACACGGAATAAATTGTGTATGCTGTCACTACTCCATACCAAGTATTGATTCATTTAATTATTACATTATATGCATGTCCATAACACTACAGATTTATTGGCTCCATGCTTTAGCATTTTTCTGAGCTACAGTCATTTATCTGACATCACTGAGAGCTGTACAGTGGACAGAATCAGTGTTGTACATGACGTTATACTTCTGCTTTATTCAATCAGAATGGGAAACCTACAAGGATTTTCCCACACAGCTATCTACTTTGCTTTTCCATCAGGAGATCAATATTTAGAAGTATTTATTTGGAACAATGCAGTGTGAATTAAATTTCAAATCATCCCTAGCTTCACTGTGTACTAAATTGGATTGAAGTGGAAATAAGGTCCGGTCATTGCTGTCCTTTTCTGTGAGATTCCAGTTGCTTCTTGAGTGGGTGTAAATTGTAGGACACAGACGGAAAGCCGCTCCATAACATTGACATATTTTATCCACACTAAACATATCGTCGCTGTCCAATGAAAAACATCTATATAAACATCTTTTCATTTGTCATTTAGATGTTAACTGCTGTGGGGTAGATGGAGGTTTTTGCCCACATTCCATATATGATAAAAAGTATAAAACGCAAAAAGTGGAGATGCATGTTTTTCATTGGACAGCGACGATATGCACCACTGGTTACTGACAGTTGGCTTCACCTGCCGCCACCTTTTGAAATGAACCCAACAAGATAATGTTCAGTAATCATCTGAAACATGACCAGTCTTACCAGGATTACTTCTGATGGGTATTAGGCCTGTCCCAATTCTGAAATTTCAGCTGACAAATAATCGTCCACAAATGAATACAATTAATATAATGTCAAACAATCCCTGTTAATTAAGACAATTGTGGTTTTAATTATTTTATTTTATTTATCGGCATTGAACATATAAATACATAGAATTTCTGTCTGCTTTTTAGACTGTAAAAAAAAAATCGCAAAGGGAAGACATGACAAATAACACTTAAATATACATACCTATTACTGAAATACACCTATCGGGTTAAACAACGTACTATAGCAAAAACTATGTAGATAAATAATGTACTATGGCAAAAACAGGCCATATCCTTGTCATCCACTAGATATTTCTGTTACATGACAAAACATTGTTATAAATAGCCTTTGATCAAGAATAGTAATTAAAATATGATGCAGTGATTTGATTGTATCAATGAACCTCGTATTTGCAAATGCATTCTGTTTGACCAACTACATACATTTGCAAAACACATGATGGTGGAATCTAATTGTTAATTGTGATCATCTCAAGTAATTGCGATTAGACAATTATGTAATTGCGACAGGTCTAACAGGTAGGTGATGGTTGCTCATTAAATGGGAATATGTGAAAACCTTAATGTAGGCACTGTATTTGGACAATTTAATTCAACCTAATCTTTATCAACCTCGTCTGAAGTATGTGTGATTTTCCACGGCCCATCATTTTGATAGTTTTCCTGTACTGAGGAAAGAAGCGTTTACTTGAAACTCGTTTTAAATGTTTTTCGATGTAATTCAACAACTCCCCGAAAACTTCCATTGTAAGCATGTGACTATGTAACGTGAATTCAAAAGAACAGTTACACCCTGACAAAGTCTTATGTACGAGACCGACATGAAAGAATATTTTATGAAAGCTATTGTCTTGTAGTTTTAGCCAACTTTTAAACACTAGAACAGTACGGTAAAAAGTCAGTCCGGTTATTTACACGTGCCCTACCATTTAGTGGTATCCATGCGCAACCAGGTGGAAACCAAGACACTTCCATGTTTACTTTGAGCTACGCTGATTATGTTGGTGAAGCATTAACCATAAATTCTTTCTTCGGGGGGGAGTAGGCCCATCTCTAGAAGGGTGAATTCCATCGATTTAGAGTTTCATTTAACTTTAAGTGAAGAATTCATGAACGTATTCTACAAAAATACATTTCTTGTATAAATGTTGAATGACCCTAGACTTCCATTATAAGTGATTTTTGAGTAAACGGGTTTTTTCTTGTCTGTGGTAATCACACGTACAATACAGATGCTAAATATAGAGAATAGGTTTAAAAACACTGGATTATTCCTTTGATGATTGCGTTCTTTCCTAAAAAAAAATCTCTTCATGCACCAGAATTAAACAGCTTTACCCCACTGGCTGTGTTGCATGCAAAGATTTGTGTCCATCCAAATGAATTCATTGCAGTTGCAGATTCGAAATGAATTGTTGATGTACCTCAAGCTCTGCACTCCGTTACAAATCTCCCTTTACATGCATGTTATAATCCAAACCAGATGCATGCTGCATTTACTCTCTGTTACCATGACAACGATAAACTTGAGTCCTGTCAGTGCGTACCAAGTTTTTATTCCAATTCAACCATCAGTTGGGACTATTGACACATTATTAGGCTGCATGTGAATGGAGCTGTTGTTTTATAAATCTACGTTTCCTCCCTGACAGTCACGGCGCTTTCTGAGAGAACATTACCGCGAGCACAACATCGAGCTGTCCAAGCTGCTGTATAAGATGGGTCAGCCGCTGCCAAGCTGGCTGCGAGAGGAGCTGCTCCACAGCAGGTAGCCTGAAGAGGGCGCTGGGGCAACACAGCAACACAAAGAAAACACTCGCACTCTTCCGTGTGCTCCAGAAGAGACTCTACCTCTCCAATTTTCCCCACGGTCAGCTACAGCAGCTGGAGAAGGCACAGCAGCCCACAGAGGTCCCCTGTCATGGGTGTCTGGGGCTCCAGGAGGAAAAGAAATTGGAGCGGAATGAGCAAGGTGAAAGCAAGGGAGACACTAAAGTACCCTTGCTTTTCATTCTTTGCAAGAGCAAGAGCGCTCAGGAATGTCTGTCAGTACACACACTTGCGGTGGGAGCGCGTAAAAGACTTTTACTTTCCCTGTCCTGTATGTGTTTGTTCTGCTGTTGAGAAGCTCTTTGAGAAGTCGCAAGACATTTTGTAACCTTGTGCCAGCCTGGACAGCACAGAGGCCAATAACGGATGAACGTGAACCAGGAGGGAACCTTCAGCTCAGACCCCTCCCCATTCATTCTTTCATTCATTCATTCATTTTCATGTCATGTCATGTTGCGTTGCGGAACAGGGCCCAGTCTAGCCCTGTAGTCTGTTTTTATTTTTGTTTTTATTTTTTTATTTTACGTTTGAGCCCACTCATCACACCCACCCACTAGGACAAAATGTGACATTTAGGGTGAGAAATTCATATCGACATATTTATGGTGTTTAGTTGCAAACTACACAAGACTACGAAGAGTCTAAGAAAAAGAAAAATAGTATGGTACTTAAAAATAATAATAAATAAATAAAAATAAGCTACATCCAGAATAAATGTGAGTGTAAATATGGACATGTACAGTACCTGGGAATTCTGATGCATTGTATTTTGTGCAGTAATTGCCTTAATTAAGCCTATTATTATTCATTTGTCATTTCAAGGATGAACATGACCAGAAGTGTTTGGACATGCCTTGATGGAGTGAGAGCCTCATGAGTATAACAATGATCAACAACTAGACTTGAGCATTACATTACCAGCCTCAGTGGAGAAGGAACCAGTGTTTCACAGTAAGAGTATTACTGGAGCGTTAATGATGTAACTATCCTCTGAATAAGGTGGTATTTTTCATCCTCGTAACATTGTTGGTATATTATCTGACCCGTTTTATTTTAAATGGCACACATGTCCCCAGCATATCATTACATTACAGGTCCATGAACGGTTTGCCCTTGAGATGTATCGGAGAATGTAGAGCTTCCTTTGGAAGGGACACTGGTATATGAGGGTCGTCTGGAGAAAAAAAATTTCGTTTCGGAATTATGGACTAATAATACAGCATGTAAATTACACCCTTGAATGTAAGCACAGATACGGCGCCCTTTAGTGACAAGAGTGGAAACGTACAGCTTTTGGTCCTAGTGTTGAAGTTGGCTAGGCAGTTCTTGCTGCTGCAATTCAAGTAATGAACCAAACCCCAATTATTTTACTTTTTTATTTTACTTTATTTTTTATTTTTTTACTGTCTCTCTTTGATTTGGTGCTTGTGGTATCAATGATGTATTTTCAACCCCCCCCCCCCCCTTCTAGTCTCGAACACATTATATTCCCCATTATGCTGTCAGACAAGCTGAATGATCTTCTGTAAGCCTTCTGGTCTAAAGGAAAGTCTGATTCCATATGCCATTTGTGCATATGAAGTATCAGAGAATTGTGCAAATCACACTGACCTCTGAGGCTGTGCAAACTTTTCCTCTTTTCATGCGAGATCTCATTTCAGCTTGCTTCCATGTCGCTGATGTATAGTGTTTAATCAATGCGGTTGGGGATTTATTTGTGTTTGGAGAAAAGGCACCAAACAAATAGACTAAAAGGGGTTTCTGACTTGATTGATTAGGCCTCATTTAAAAAGATAATGCCTTTTTAATTAGTTGAAGACCAGGAGACCTGGTTCACTTTAAATAAAGACGAATCTCGATCTTGTGGTTTGCCCTTTTAAAGGAACACACTTTCATGGATGGTAGAGGGCTGATCATAGAAATTTAAGCTTTATATGACATTGGAGTGAAATTTTGTGCTGATTTCACAGCATGGCAATATTTTCTACTTTGAGTCTTCAAATATATAGAATAAGAAACAACAGTATTTTGAATAGAGGTTTTTTCTTTTTTTTTCTCTTTTTTTTCTTTCTGTATTGCAAACCATATCAGTGAAAACCGGCTCTTTCTTTGTCTCCGATAGTATGATGCCTGAGAAGCACAACCTTTTTTGTTCTTTGACCAAGGACTGGGAAATGGTTATATGCCTCCTGTTAAGTGGATTGTTTTATCAAGCAGGTTTTGCATTAGTCAACACTTTTATCCTCCACTGGAGATTTAGCTTTATCAGCCCAGCACTCTTTAGGGAAACCCATTGGGCCCTTGTTGAAGTGCACACTGTCTGTAATACTGACCCATGCACCTTATATGCACTGTCCAGTTCTCAGCTTATTAAAAAAAAAAAAAACTTACACAACCACAGTCATGCTGCTCAGATCTCCATCCTAATGTCAACAATAACACTTTGGGGGTTTTTTTGTCCTGATGTAACCTTAACTGACAACTGTAATAATGATGCAATATTATATTTTCTGAGAAAGTGGGAAGTTTTGCACCAAGCACAAATAATGTTTATTTAACTGTTCTCTGTGTACAAAATGTTTGTTGTGGACCAGAAGGGGAGAGCGAGAGAAGAGACTATGGACAGATTCAAGTTTTCCCTCTTTATGGGTTCCATCATTTTGACCACACACACACACACACACACACAAAGTGGTCCCCATGGACTTTACACTGCCAAGCTTGTGCTTTCTGTATCATAATGTAGGATATCAATAGATAGTAATGTAAATGAAATAAATTGTAAGGTAAAAAAAAAAATCATCTGGACTGTACAATCAAACCTATCATTGTTAATATTTTTTATCGTTGGTAGCCAATATTTTTGTGATTAATTTGCAAATAAAGAAACCACTGTCTTTTTACTTTTTTTGAAATGTTAATTTAGACAAACATTTATCATGTGAAATTAAGCCGCATTCTCCTGAAGACATTTAAAGCGTGGCTGATGAACAATGTGTTTTATCTGAATCTAGTCACACTCTAGGATGCACACCGTTGTGGAAGGACTCGTGCATGGTCGAGATATTGAGTGTTATAAGTATTATAAATTTCATCATGCTGGATGAACCTGAAGCCTACTGATCTCAAAAAGGACTCGGGTGTCGATGGGAGGCATGATGAGTGATTAAATGGTAGCAGATCAGTTCCCCCTCGATTGCGCGTGGAATATCCTCTACACAGAGCTGTGTTTATGTAGATTAACCCTTTTATAACTAGTAATGTAAGCTTTCTAGCAAAATACACTGTTTATAATACACTGCAATTACACCAGTTTTCATGGTAAGGATTAATTTCAGGCCATATAAAGAGACAAAACATTACTCATCTGTGAAAACTACCCACAATCTGTATCGAGAAGGGCTTTTAAAATAAAATCAGAGTGAAGACTGCAAAACCTTGTATTGGAGCTGAATTCACAAACTTCATATAGTTTTAACCAGTTATTTTTGGGTGAATGTCTTAATACTGGAGTTAGACCATCAAATACATTGCATTTAGACCACAAGGAAAGCAATAAATAGAAAATATTTTATATGTAGAAAGACCAATGAGACTTCGGTAGCCCGTACTTTTGGACTGGGGTTCTAATTGATCCCTTCCAAGGTAAAATAAATAAATAATAAAATAAATCCACAGATCCACTTATGATCACAGCGCAGATTTCTTAACATAATTCAACTATTCAAATATTAGGCAAAATATGTACCTTCATATTTATTTACTGGAGCAATGAGGGTTTTTTCCCCTGAACTTTCCACCCACGGAACCCAAACCACTGTTCAAATGTGGATTTGAAACATTCTCTATCATATGAAGAGCACTTTTCCTTGTTTTAGAATTGCAGAATTAAAACTGGGGTTAGATTTGGGATGGGGTGGCAGTATGCTCATGGGTACAAATCTTGGCAAATTTATTCAGACTTATTCAGACTTTTGAACCGTTGTCATAACCGTGTTTGTGTTTAATTATGTTTAAATATTTTTAACAGCTTATGTAATTTTTTGTATCTGTTGCCCGACTTGTGCAGGTCAACAACCATTTGTCTCTTTTTGTGCTGAAAGCTTCACATTGGTGATGCATAATAAAAGGGTTTTACATATGTGCAACTTCATATTTATACCCCCAGGAAAACATAACAACAGAGTTCCCGGGGACTGAGAGCAATTAAAAAATATATATATTATTTTTTTGAGGATTCCAATTTGTTTGCATTTATTTTAAATATTCCTTAGGGGTGTCAGTAATTGTGCAAAATATGTTTTTGAGAGAAAATACTATTATTTTTAGAAAAGAAAATCCCATCAGAATGATTTTTGTTCGAGCAAAGGTATAGTTTCTCCTATTGCTTTAGTTTCAAATGTTAATTTTTGTGTTCAGTTATTGAGGTTTGGATTAAACCCATTTAATTCAAGTGACCAGACATTTAGGCATGAAACTATAACAATCTATTAATAGCTATAACACCTATTGATGGTGGTTGATCATGACCTCCACCACTGCAACACCTTTTTAAAAAGAAAAGATCACTGCAACACGTCGCACAACAAACTCGATTAATCGCCATTTCCTTCCAAAATTTAGATTAAAATGAGATTAAAAACAAAAGCTTACGTATCCTCTACACCCATGCATTAAGAATGTATGTGTAAAGGAAAGTACCAGTAAATGCCACAAGGTTTAGAGGCATATTGTACTATTTATATCTCCGGACGTTTCTTTTCTGTGCTTTCCTTTTCTTCTCTTCTCTTTTCTTCTCTTCTCTTTTCTTCTCTTTTCTGCGCTTTCCTTTTCTTCTCTTCTCTGTGCTTTTCTTTTCTGTGCTTTTCTTTTCTGTGCTTTTCTTTTCTTCTCTTTTCTGTGCTTTTCTTCTCTTCTCTTCTCTTTTCTGTGCTTTTCTTCTCTTCTCTTTTCTGTGCTTTTCTTTTCTTTTCTTCTCTTTTCTGTGCTTTTCTTCTCTTTTCTGTGCTTTTCTTTCCTGTGCTTTTCTTCTCTTCTTTTCTGTGCTTTTCTTTCCTGTGCTTTTCTTCTCTTCTCTTTCCTGTGCTTTTCTTCTCTTCTTTTCTGTGCTTTTCTTCTCTTTTCTTCTCTTTTCTTTTCTTCTCTTTTCTTTTTCTTTTCTTTTCTTTTTCTTTTCTTTTATTTTCTTCTCGTTTATTTTATTTTCTTCTTTTATTTTATTTTCTTCTCGTTTATTTTATTTTATTTTATTTTCTTCTCGTTTATTTTATTTTATTTTATTTTCTTCTCTTTTCCTGAGTTAACACATCGCTGCGCAATAAGACTTTTATTCTATAATACGGCCGTCGTGCATTTCGATCACTCCCGCGCACCGAGCGTGATCTTTCAACTCGGAAGTGCTTCCTCCTTCCTTTCCTGTTTCGGCCTCGATCGGAGACATACTGAGGTAAAGAATGCGGATTCTAAATCTTCATCAATCCGTGTTCATGGCATCGGACATGCGGCCAAATGCGGCGCGACTTGTTTCTTACTCCCAAATAAAGCCACGCTGGAGTATATTGGTGGGAAAAGCACGAGGGTTTTTATTTCCCGCCCCGTGCGCTTTAAACGCGTTGTTGGTGTGGAGCCGAGCGCGCGCGCGGCCGGACATGGCGCGGTGTTATAACCGCGGTGTTATAACCGCGGTGTTATAACGAGACAGCCGGTGACGCGCGGTGTTATAACCGCGCTGGTTTCTTTTAAACCTCCACGCGCTCGTGCTGTAATGTCGGTGTCGGGTTAGCCTCCCGTGCTAATGCTAGCCAACATGTCGGCGTCCTGCACGGCATTCTAGCTAACCGTTAGCATAGCTTTCTGCAAGCGTTCTAGTGTATGGGTGTAAAACTGAAATGTGGTGGGTCTTTTTTTTTTTAAATAAATAAAATAATAATCACTCATGTGTTACTATAAAGGGGTTACATGATGCATGTTTGCACACTTCTGTGTTTAATCCGCACAGATGTTTCTCTTTATATTCCTTTATCTTGTGTTGTGTTGTTGTTTGTATGCAGCTTGTAACACTTCAAATTCTCCACCTGGACTCAATAAAGTCTCTCTCTGTGTTTTCTTTTCTTCCAGCAATGGCGCCACGCAAGGGTAAAGAGAAGAAGGAGGAGCAGGTGATCAGCCTGGGTCCTCAGGTTGCTGAAGGCGAGAATGTCTTTGGAGTGTGCCACATCTTCGCCTCCTTCAACGACACCTTTGTGCACGTCACTGATCTCTCGGGCAAGTAAGTCACCACCGTTTAGTGTGACCGGTTTCTGTAAATGTAGGGGAGGGAGTTGGTTGTGTGGTCTTGATGTGGAAACGTGTTTGACTGGAGAAAATGCTGCTCGTGGCACACAAAACAAATGTCACCTACAACAGACCATCCAAACCGAGCAGCGGCGGGGGAAAGCAGGACCGAGGAGGCGCCGGGAGCCGTCGCATCCTTGTACGATGTGAAATCACGCCACATTTATAAGAGCGGTTTCTTGTTGATTTTTTTGTTGTGTGTTTAGTTGCTTCTGTTCTGTCATGTGAGGGCAGTGGTGGCTCAGTGGTTAGGGCACTGGACTACTGATCAGAAGGTCGTGGGTTCAAGTCTCAGCTCTGCCAAG
>JAOUQW010000019.1:7020735-7040246 GCA_028565825.1 Olivaichthys viedmensis | reverse complement strand
AGGGTGAAGAGTCCATGAGAGGGGTGGGAGGGGTCATCCACAATGCTGGTGGCCTTGCGGATACAGCGCTTGTGGTAGATGGTGTTGATGGGAGGTAGAAAGATTCCGATGATCTTATAGGTCCTAATACTCAAGCGATTTGATCAAAATACCTAAAGCACAACAATGATTATTTAAATCAACATAATCTAGATATGATTTATTAAGTCTGCATGAACGGCATAGGAGTAATTGACCTCTCACCCAGTGCCACCCATGTGGCCACACCTCTGCATTCTGCATGTTGCACATAATCAGTGCATGAATTTTTTAAGTTCCCCGTGCAACGTGTTTCTTGTCATCCCACACATTGTCATTATGGACTGGGATTTGAAGTGAACTCACAGCTGAGGAAAAGAGGTTGATTCCCTCCGGGCACTGATTTGACAGATGGAGGTTCCTCTTGCTACGTGTGTGGGTCAGATATGATGTCATTAATCTCCCATAACAAGGGAGATTAATGACATCAAATCTGACGCTGAATGCAATCCCATTACATTCTCCTCCTCATAGACTACAACAAGGCACATATGGTGCAATTCATATTTAGCTTTAAATAGGGTTTTTATCTGATTTGGATCTTATTCACCCAATTGGGTCTCATTCACAGGGAACTACTCCGTTGAGCTTTTCTTCTCTGATTGACGCTCAGCCGTCCTTAAGGCATCACCATGAGTGCCAGGCGAGACTGAGAGAGCAACTGGGCTAGAGAGAGAGAGAAAGCTAGAAAAGAGGGGAGGGGGGGTTGTTGTTGCTGCAGGCTTTACTGAACGCAATCCAGACAGGAGAAAGAGAGGAGGGGCAGCAGCATCCCAGGATCTCACAAACAGCATCACTCCAATCTCAGCCAGAACGCGAGAGTGAACGGTGGAGAAGGAGGAGCCCGTCACTGCTATTCCTAAGCCAGTGGAGGTGTTTGGAAAAGACTTGATAAAGAGAAAAGAGGCTAAAAGAGAGAGGGAAGAAAAGAAAAACTGGGAGGCCAAAGGAGGGAAGAAGAGGAGCCCTGTAATCTGCTTGGCATGCGACCGTGTTCCCGGCTTGTTGGCACTGTGTGCAGCGGCTGGTGTGTGCGTGAGTGTGTGCAGATGAACGGGACATTTTGGTCTGGAATGTGTCCCAGCTAAGCTCAGGGGACTTCCGGGAACATATAGCTAACCATGCTGGGAAAGGACTACATGCTCGCCATCATCATAGTCAATTATGACGGTGAGCACACTATTCCTTTCCCTCTCCTTCTCTCTCTTTCTCTCTGTCACATTCTCTCTGTCTGTCTTCACCTGTCTATTGTCTCATCCCAGAACATGAGACAGGAAGAAGATGGTTGGGTTGTTCTTCTCTGCAGGTGTGAGATTACCTTCGCTCGTTTTGCTGACTCTAAGCACAGGTGCTTTATTATACTGGGTCAGGGCGACACTACTGACTCAGATGCAACCAGTAATTCCTGACAAGTTTTGCGAACTGAGTTTCTGTTACTGTGCCTACGTTTTACACACTTGAATGCCACCGAGGCTGAGTGACTGGTGACATTTCTTAACTCTCCAAAAGTGCGCAAACATGCACGGATGTACAGGGCCCAAGAGTAATAATGTTGGCTTGATTACTGAAACGCATCTGTGTAATGCACTTGCGGGACATTAGGCAGTAATGTATGAAGCAATAGGCTTAATCAGGAGATGGACGCAGCAGTCACCTCGTCTGTACTGCAGGATACTGAAGTAGTCCATGGCTGCACAGAGAGGCAGCTGTCAGTTTAATGCAATTTCCTGACTCTACATGATGCACTCGAGTAAGTGTTTGTGCATTAGATCTCAGAGGTGCACCCCACCTCCCTTGCTCGCTTACACATACAAACAATACAATGCCAAATGTCATGGGATTTATTCAGATGAATCAGACCTGGAGGCATTTGGGCATTTGGTTGCCATAGGTGGGTTGTCTAGGTAACTGTTGCCCCAGGATTGATCAGCACTGTCTTGGAGAATGGCAGCATTATTTTGAGTTTGATGTTTTGCAGGCAGTTCAAGTAGAAAAATGAGTAAAATCTGTCTGTCTGATAACCATACAACCAGGGATGGACAGTATTTCTGATACATGTATTCAAAATAAAAAAATACTATTTCATACTTTGCATTTGTTGGGGGGGGTTCTATGGTCTGCTAGCATTGTTACCGGTTCATGAACAGTGCGACTGTCCACTTTGTGTTTCAAGTCTCGTAGAAAACAAAAAGGTCTCTGTCCAGTGTGTTGCAAGACCTGTTTATGTTTATGTTTTTTAATAAGCGTTTTAAAAGATTTCACATGGTAATTTCCTTACTATTTGTCATACTTTATTGGCATTGTGTTTTCAAGGCCATTTATTCTGTATTTACGAGTAAGTACCAAGAGAACAACTGATTCTGCAATAAGAGGGATCTTAGAGAGATAATGGCTGAGAGAGGTGAGAAGAGGTCAAAGTAGTCCAGCTCATGTTAGCTTGTGCATTCATCATGCTTATTCACATTGCCCTAGTGTAGAAACAGGAAAATATTATAGGAAATATTATTAGGAAGTATATGGTTATAGTTCTCCTACCTGCCCTTGGAACTGCATCTACTCCATGTATTTGATCTATTTCACCACCATCAGACTTTTTAAGAGGATAGCCTTAAGTCATTTTCTCAGAATGTCTGTACTGCTAATGATCTATACTGGTAGAGCTCAGTGTTAACCGTATACAGTAACTCTTTCAGATTGTCTTATTACGATACACCATCATACCAGTATATCGCAACACTCCTATTTTATGTCTAGTGTACTTCATCTTGGCAAAGCAGAACAGCCTTTTCTCTGCACATCATCCCTCTTAAAATAACTTCCATTACATACACTAAGGGAGAGACAGTGAGAGAGAGAGACCTGGAATGACACCACCTCAGGGTATTGAGAGGTTTTCAGGAAGAGTGCATCCACTAAATGCAGAGGTGAAGGAAGAAATTCCGCTGAAGTTAAACAAACGCTGCTGTGTGGAGTTTTGTCTTCTGTTCCTGAGCTTTCTGTAAAGTTCTCATAGCAACCTGTCCTGCATTCATCCTGAGTATCAACTTTGAATGGATGTGTGATGTATAATGATGCGTCTCTCCTCTTCATTTGAATAAAGACACATTGATGTTTTGATCCTGACCCTTAATCCCTCTAATCTGACCTCTCTCAGTCACCGCCACAGGGTGTACTCTCCTGCAGATGCACTCATCCATGCCAAGGAGGAAAAACACTGCTCTCTTTGTACATTCAATCTCATTCTGCCATTAAGCCTCCCTCTCGTGCTTCTCTTGTTCTATAACTTACACTTATCTTTCAACTGAATCTCTCTCTCTCCGTCACATATTTTCTTCCTTAATCACACAAATATTGCTGTTCAACCCCTACCAACACCTCTGTCATGTTTGGGCAGTATGAGGACAGGATTGCATAGCAGGGAAAAACTGTTGACCAGAATCAGCCTGATCATGCTGTCTCTATTACTGCTGTCTCAGTAGACTTGCGGGAGCCTGGGCAGTGATTAGCCACTTGAGAACTATCTAGTACTTGGAATATTTAGCTCTTCTGACTTGCGGTTGTGGAGAAGCAACTGAGAAACGGATACTGACATAAAAGATTAAAGTGAAGGGGAACTAGATACAGCATTCTCCTTCCCCAGGAATACTTGGGGTACGTTTTAGAAATATTTCTACTTTACTCAAGTATGTTTCTGCCAAGCAAATGCCTACTTTTTTACTCCGACAAATTTCTCCACGCGCATTCATTGCTTAATGCAATATTAACTCTTTCATACGGAAGAGGAGGGGACATGGCCAAAAATTTTTTTTTTTGTTTGTTTTTTTTCAAAAAACTACATCCCTAACTTGTGGCCACGAGATTCTATCGTGTGTCCACGACTTCATATTTTAAGCGAACGTAACAATTTCTCGTGGCCACGTCCTAATCATCCCGTGCCCACAAGTTAGGGATGTTGTGCACTTCCTTTATTGCGTGGTCACGACAAAACTAATAATTTTCCACCATGTATCCCTCTCCTTTTCCGTACTTTCATGCCACCCATTCTCATGTAAAAAATAATTAAATAAAAAATTTAATTCCGATGACTTTCGCCGTTATTTCTCGGCTGTTCAATCACCTAAAGCGGCTCTTTAGATCTGCGATTCTCTCCCAATGTTCACCTCAAAGAGCCGACTCGTTTTACCTTGTGGATGACTGTGATAAGAAAGCTGTTAAATTTGTTATTACTATTAGTTGCTCAGTTTAATAGCAAGTTTCTATTTTAGAAATATATATATTTTTAAATATCTGTAACGTGAATTATTTTTGTTTAGATGAGGAAACATTGGGTTATATTTTAACAGTAACCAACGACATATCCTGTAAAGTTAGCTCTTGTCAGCTAGCTGTCTAGTTTTAGTCACCACTGAAGACTACAGTGCAGTGCTGAAGTGTGCTATAAGGCAATATAACAACTCTGTCGCCATCAGCAGAAATCAATAAAGTCATGTAAATGCACACATTGCTTCACTTAGCGAATCTTTTACTAAACGAACTAGCTGCTATTAGCACCATCCCCACTGAATTAGCTAATGTTAGCATGGCAGCGATCAGTCAGGGGTGTGTGTGTGTGTGTGTGTGTGTGTGTGTGAGAGAGAGCGCGAGCGACCTTTATATCTGACACAGTTATTTCGTCTGACTGAATGTAATATTTCACATGTATATTAAGCATTTGCATACTCGTGAACCCCCGCGGTCGCCTGTTATTTGTGTAGCAGAATTCCCTGTTGGAATGAGTGTTCGGTGCAAAGGGGGGAATTGTGGGATTTGTTATCCATGCTGGTCTGTGTTGAGCCAGCACGTTGTGTCCATCATAGGCCTTGTTAACCCCCACCGGCTTTCCCCATGCTAGTCAGTTCTCAGGCTTACCACCAAGCTACATTTTTGTGCTGTTAGAGTGTGTTTGCCAAATAAAGAGCATTTTCCTGATCATGCATGATCACGCAACCATTTTGCTGTGTGTTAAAACAGGAACTCGTTGTTTGGGTTAGTGGTGTAGTGTGCTTTACTGAACTGAAATCTCAGTTTGCGGAAGACAGAAGTATTTTGTATGGGGGGGTCATTGCTGCCTTTATTGACATCCTCTTTCAGCATGAAGATATGCAGAACATGCAGTTGCGGAATGAGGACGTGCTCGTGCGGGAACTACATGCACATGCGGACTGAAGTGCTTGCAAAACGTGCGCATGCAGACTGAAGAAGTGTATGTGCACGTTCCGCATGCGCACTTTCCGCAAGCACTTCAATCCGCATGTGCATGTAGTTCTACCTCAAGCATAGCTTCATCTCGCACGAGCACGCCATTCGGCAACTGCATGTTCTGCATATCTTCATGCTGAAAGAGGATGTCAATAAAGGCAGCAATAACCCCCCTATAATTTTGCATTATACAGCTAATGAGGCATCAAGAGGCAATATCCTCATCTCCTTGAAATTGTGATGTTGCACAGGTTACATAAATATCTTAGCACTATTTAAATAGTATCAGTGCACCCTAAGCTGAAAGTGATAATGTGCAAGGGTGCCATACACACTGCAATGTTTCAATGGGACATGAATAAACTCTTCCAGTGCTCGCCTGTAAAAGACGCAGTACACTTTTGTTGGGCTATTTCAGACTGAGCCAAATGTCATACTGGGGTACAACTGTGATGGCATGACTGACCAGTTGTATTCATTATCTATTGTTATTCTTCCTTTCCTTCATTTCTTCCTCCAGTTTCCTTAACAGAGAAGCGATAACCACTCATGCTCACCCATCTGATACGGAAATTAGTTATTAAACCTGGCGGGAGCAATAAAAGCTGATGGCTGTGGCTGTGTCCACGATATTTTAGGTTGAACTTGGACTGGGAAAGCCATTTCTCTCTTAGTCTCTGCTTTCCCAGTGCCTGCCGATGGAACAAACGATGCACCAGCCAAAAATACTAAAAATGTCAGGGCAACATAAAGCATGTGTTATGGGCTGTCAGAAGAAGGGAGGCTGTGTGAAGCTATGAAACAACAGAGAAGAGTATGAGTTGGCTTTGATGGATGCTCCTTGGGGAAAGGAATGGGGAAGGTGCCTGCTGCAAAACACACACAGGCTTATACATCTAAGATTGAGAGCTCAAAGACTGGAGTTGACGCAATGGAGAGAGGTTGAATCATTAGAAGTAGCTGGTCTGCATTTTAACTTATTTTTCTTCAGGGATTACTGACTACAACCCAAGTATGGTATATAGCTTTGTGTTTGTGTATGTGTGTTGTATACATGTGTGTTGGTCCTTGCTGTAGCTTCATTCTCTTTCATCTGTGAGAAGAGGATTACCAGTAATTGAACTGGAGTGGATTTAAGGTGATAAAGTTGGGGGTTAAGCCCTGATTCTACATGACTCAGGATTACAGAGCTGTCACTCTACACTGTGACTCACAGAGTCTGCTAAAGACAGTAAGCAAGGTCGATTGCTAGTGGGGTGAAAGGTGGTGACAATTCGAGGGGCCCCACAAAAACCCCAGTAGGATGTCCTGAATATGTATACAAAATGCAATATGAAATTAAAGAGGGCTGGGGCCCAAAGCAGTATTCTTTCAGGGAGCCCAGAATTCTTTGCTATGTCTCTGATTATAGGTGCCACAGAAGCACAACTCTGATAAATGCAACGGTAATGTTCTTCTAATTAAGATAATGGCCCTATCAGTTCATTCGTGTAGCTACACGCACACAGACTACAACTTTGTACCTAGCGTTCCACAGTAATTAAGGTAAATAATGGTCCACATAAAAACTGTTTATGATTAAAACAGGAGACTTTAGATCAGGGGTGTCAAACTCCAATTTCGTCATTTTTGTGAGGCCTTAAAGGGCCATAAACTACGGCTATTGTGTTTTAAACGCATTATTATTAGTGCATCTGTTCTCTAATCTGATTATGGCCGTGAGTCAGTTCACCATATTTATTTTTGTTTCATAATTATGTCAGTTGAGATTCTGGATGCTATATGAATATATATATATTTTCTGGAAATGTGCTATTCTCTCAAAATATCCACGGTCCTATCTGGGTATATCGAGAAAATTATTTTCTAAACCAGTCCTGGCTCTTTTCTCCCTTAATGACAGGTTTGTGTATTTTATCATCCACGCATTAGCTGCCTGGGGACACTAAGTAACTTAACTTCTGTCTAGTGTCTGTGAGATACATTAATGGGAAATGCGGTTCAAGTATTGGCTTTGTGGACATTACTAAGTCACTAAGTCTTAGAAACCTAACTACTTGCAACATTGATCCCTGGGCCACCATTCACTCAAGTGATCTGGGATCTCAAACTTCATGAAAGACCTGTCCTGAAAGAGTCTTTATACTGAGAGAGCTTCAGGGTTATAGCACATATTAAGTATACTGTGAGGTTGTCTATCTTTGTGAGATTACCTGCAAGCTTCTTTCTCTACTGAATACACCTCCTCAGATTCTAACTGAAGTAAAATCTCACCCTTGGATCTTTCATACCTTGACTCGCATGCTCTCTCTCTTTCTGCTGTTACACTAAGGACCAATACTACCAACCTTGTGTCACTACTGACCCACTTTTCATCCTTGTTTACCCACTCACACACACACACACATGAGCATCCCCTCACAATCGATTTTGCTCATAAACTGTGATATTTGTTGAATGTCACTCGACTCTTCATGCATCGTGGCAATTCATTCTCTCAGGCTAAGCCTCAGTCATAACTCACACAACTGTTCCATCACTGTCCCTGATTTGTGTGTGTCTGTGTGTTGGGGAAACAATGAGAATGAGATGATAAAGGCGAGGATGGATCCTATTCTCGGTCTAATACGTTGCAGTGGATGATGACCTTGTATTCGGTGTGACCATGCTCTGTGCATTTCTCAAAACAAATGACATCCCATCAGTTTAACCAACAAGACTTAGTTGAATGAAATCGCACAAAAAAATCACTTAAAAATCAGAGAAATAAAATAGCTAACACAAATTGTCTTATTGCACTGAATTCTTTATATGTTAAAGAATTAATGCACTGCCATATATGTATTGTATAACAGAACAGTTGTGCCCTTTATCACAGATGATATATGGAATGATCAGAGTCTGGCGCTGGACTCAGACCTGCCTACAGGATGGCGCACCATACGGGACAGCACTGGCACCTACTACTGGCACGTGCCCTCGGGCACCACGCAGTGGCAGCACCCTTCGTACAGCTCAGAGGATGAACAGAGCATCATCAACGGCTTCCCAGCCAACCAGCTCAAGGTCAATGTTCTTTCTGAGAGTGTGTGATTGTGATCACACTGTATGATGATAAACCCACTGTGAGCATGTTTCTGGGTGTGTAAAGAGGGGACACTGAGGTGGTCCATGTGGTGACACTTGTGGTTGTGTGAATGTGACACGGTCTGCGTGCTGAAAATCCCTACTTCGTGTGTGTGTGTGTGTGTGTGTGTGGTTGGTGCACTTTGGCATGTGTCCAACTGCTCACACTCCCGCCAACAAACACACTTATGTGTATGTGTTAAAACTCCTCCCCTCCTCCTCTCAGAGTGCTGGAGCAGATGGGAGTCGTGAGTCCAGAGGGAGGCTAACAGAAAGCCCCATGCATTCCCTCACTGATGGGTGAGTTCTTTCTGTCTACATCGTTAGCAAAGCCACTGCACACACTATGCACATATAAGACCATTGGGTCTACTTTCGACATGCACTCCCTTCAGATTTGCAATACATAATTATGTATAATTGTAGTGAAATCTCAGGATGAACAAATTCTGTAATTTCCCCTTAGAATGCTCATCTTTTGTGTTTTACCCTTTCACTAATTGCCATAAGGAAGACACTGACAGTAAAGCCCATGAGAGACAGAGAGAGAGAGACAGAGAGAGAGTCAGACAGGGACAGAGAGAGAGACACAGAGAGAGAGAGAGAGAGAGAGAGAGAGAGAGGGACAGAGAGAGACAGAGAGAGAGACAGAGAGAGTCAGACAGACAGAGAGAGAGAGAGGGAGAGACAGAGAGAGAGACAGAGAGAGGGAGGCACAGACAGACAGACAGACGGACAGAGCGCACCTGGTGCTCCAATCAGCAGATGCTATCTCTGCCTGCTGTTGATAGGGCTCCTGACCTGGCACTATTGTGTGTGTGTGTGTGTGTGTGTGAGAATCTGTTTTGCTAATGGCTCTAAACCAAACATTGTCATGAAGTAATTAGGGCTCATTGTACTAATATGATTTAGTCAAATAAGAATGACAGAATATCGACTATAACACAATATTGTCACAAATGCAAGGCGAAGAATACACTTGCTGAGCGTGTTTATAAAGGCCAATTCACACCAAAAGCATTTTTTAATCGTGCGTCTTACGGAACAGATATGCTTCCATTTTAACCAGCGTTTCAAACCAACTCTGTAAGGCGTACAACTTGCGTTCATCCAAAGGTCATGCCTTTTTTCTACACACGGTGTCTTTTTTTTCTTCTTTTTCAGTCGTGCACGTGTGTGACGCATAAATGCCATAGAAATCTGGGTGACCAGAATAAACACGAATAACGTACACTGTTTATTCACTGTCCCACGCCATGTTTAAAGTTTTCAAAAGTTAGCTGTGTTGTAATGACAGCTGGCCCAATATCGACTTCCCCTCCCCCTTTGTTCCATTGACATTGTTGTATGTATGAGCATTAGTTTTCTTGATTAAAACTAAGCATGCTGATGCTCTATTCCTGCCAGTGTGTGGTGTGGGTTGGCTAGGGAGGTGTCTTAATATGAGGAAATGGACAAATTGTCGATGATGGTAGAGGCAGCCACACATAAAATAAGGCTTTGCATTACAAGACTTTGCAAAGATGAGCTAGTATGACGAAGCCGAAACACACTAAGCAAATGAGACAGAAGGGTAGCCTATTGACTGGATTGGTTGTTATTAAGCCGGTAAGGTAGAGCACTGGAAAACCTGGCCTGGATCATGGGTAGACTGGGATGAGACAGATCTAAGCATTTTGGTGTTTCTATTTTCTACTGTATCTCTACAATGTGCTCAGGTGTGTGATGTGTGTGACCACTGTGGTATGAGAGCTCTAAATGAGGGAGTGTTGATGGAACCACACAATACAATTTCCTTGAGCTCTTTTGGCAGCACTGGATGTGACATTTCCACAAAAAATGTCTTGTGTTCTCTTTGTCTCTTGTATTCTCTGCAGTTTTTGTCTATAGGCTGAATGTCCCCGCTAAATGTGTGTACGTTGAAATGAATTGGCTTTTTGAAATGTTGGGTTAGCGTACCTTTTCTTATGACCTGTATGAATTCAAACAAAATCCAACCACGTGGCCTTCACTCATTCAAATTTGTATTAATTATTCATGGCATCAGCTTGGCTTAAACAAACCCAATCACTGGAATCAAGCCAATTTCATAGTACATTTAGTACATTTTAGTACATTGGAGCCCTTTGCTAATGTTTTTCTTCCTCTGCTTCAGAGTGTCCTGGCAGGAAGAATATTTCTGTGCCAGCATGGACCCAGGCTCCAAGGTACTATTCAATAGAGCCTCCTTTACAATACTACATTACAATATTACTACTCTTGCAATACTTCTTAATATGGTACTGTGCTGTCTGTCACTGCACTTTTCCAATGTTGTATTACATGTAAATGAATGTTAAAGAAATCCTGAGGTGAAAGGCAAAAGATGAATACTTTTGTAATACAGGCAAAGTGAGAAGGTGACATTAAGGGCAGAGCCTGGATCAGCTCTTGTTGACTCAATGAAGATGCTGTTGATGTGTGTGTGTGTGTGTGTGTGTGTGTGTGTGTGTGTGTGAGAGAGAGAGAGAGAGAGGTACAGTATATACGTATGTGTGTACTGACCTTCATAAAGATGAGAGAAGCATTACTAAGGGCATTGTTCCATTAAGCGTGTGTAAGAGGATGCAGGTCATCGCAATGACAAACACAAATAGATTCAATAAATACTCATATCTGGGATATCGCTGTTGCGTGTACCACGGCAACACAGATTTCAGTTTTTAAAGCATGTTCTTTTCAAGCACAGCTCAAGCACTAGCAGTTTTTACTGTGAGATAATTCAATATAAAATACAGTTGAGTGCAAATGTTTGCATACCCTTAGGACAACATTATGAAGACCCCCCCCCCCTTACCCATCCATTCTCCCTGAAATATCGGATATATGACTCTTCATATCATGGCAAAACATCTTTTCAAACTTTTTTTCTACTCATAATTTTGCCTTATGTATTGAATTGTTCTTGTGTTGCAGGATACACCCATATTACATTTTTAACATCTTGGAATAAACATTTTTGTAGATAAATTGTAAAATTAAGGTACATTTTTCTTTTTTTGCAAACTTCTGAACTTAACTGTACATATTTTGTAGCTGCCCAAGTTTAAGACTGGCCAAAGTCCATGGTGATAAAGAGATTCAAATCTCCAAATTCTCCAGACTTTCTTATGTGCTTTCAAAATAAGTTTCCAGTTGACTGTATGAGGCTTTAAGAGGTCTTGGTGTGTGGGTGTGTGTGTGTGTGTGTGTGTGTGTCAGTGTTTTGCGGTACGCTCACTGGGCTGGGTGGAGATCCCAGAGGAGGAATTGGCTCCAGGGAAGAGCAGCCTGGCGGTCAACAACTGTATCCAGCAGCTCTCTCACAGCAAGGCCGAGGGCCGCGACGCTGTGGGAGCCTGGGGAGAGGTGAGCAGCTCGACACAGAACCATTTCTAATAAACTTGATGTTTATTATTAACGTTTATTAGAAATTTACTGTGAGTCGTTGATTAGGGTCAAAGGTAAGACTTCAGCCTTGTGTTAAAAGTGTGTGGTCTCAGTTTCTAAACATGTGTGTGTGTGTGTTAAGGGTCAGGACATGATGATGGTTCTCAAGAAGGACACACTAAGCCTCCTGGACCCCATAGATCGCAGTCTCATCCACTGCCAACCCATAATCAACATTCGAGTGTGGGGGGTGGGCTGCAACAACGGCAGGTCAGTAATGGAGGTAGAGCTTAATTTCTCTTTTTTTTCCCCTCTTTTTGCCACTTTTTTCAATGCTACTAACTCACACTTTTCTCATTTAAATCCCTATCATTTCAGTGCCTCTATTTGTGTCAATATCAATACTACCAAACCTTCAGGGATTAAAAAAAAAAAAAAAAAAAAGTAAAAAATCAAATGCTCTTGGGAAACTCCATTTAATTATAGAACCTCAGAAACGGACCTGGCCATGGAGTGCTTATACAACTCGACTAAATTTTATCTTTCAACGGCAGTGCAGATGAAGGACATTTATTGTTGGAATAAATCAGGTCGCTGATTGCAGAGGTGCTTTTATTCAATATGCCTCCATGGCCATGGTCAGACTAGCTCTTCAGACTTGCTGACAATATGATCAGGCTATTACATCAGGTGCTCATGTGGAGTTAATTTGAGTGCTGCTATTTCTGGTTGCACTCAGCAGTGCTTCGGGGAAAAACCTAGACCCATAGTCTGATTTATATTTATCATCCAGACTTAACCTGCTCTTATTTTCCTCTGCCCGGAAAAGTGTGTTGTATTTCTATCCAGTAGATATTCTTAGGATTATTAGCATTTGATGACTGCCCAGAATCCATATAATGGTTCATGATAGGCAAGCTATTTACGTAGCTAAATTAAACAATTGTGGCATATATATATATATATATATATATATGTATATATTTTAATCATTCCTAACAATGACCTTTCCTTCCTTTTTTTTTTAAAACCGCCACTCGTGAATACAGAGACAGGTAATCACTGCACCTTTTTCTTTTCTTAACCAGATCAAGTGAAACATGTCATTTGTGGGATTGCAAACTTGCATTTCTTGTGTATCATGTAGCCTAGCCTGAAACTCCTAAGTAATTATGTTGCATTTCATGGCCTTTTTAGAATTCTCTCATTTTCTGCCTTCATGCTTTCTCTCATCTACCTTTTGCTTGTTCAGTTTGGTGGATTAGGGGATGGTGGTGTCGCTTCTTTCCTTCTCTTTTTTATGCCTCAGCCAACAGTACTTTTGTCCTTTCAGTAACCTCCATGTCCTGATCCTTTATGCTCCAGTCTACCAGCAAATGCATGTAACTGGGTATCTGGGGGTACAAATGACCCTGGCCTGGCATACCAATAAGAGTCCCATCCTCTAACGTTTCGCAGATGTAATTCATTATAGGCCAGGTCCCACTGGGCCACTGTCGCCATTAATCCTGACAAATCCATGCAGATTTAATTACAAACCACTGATTAAATCCCAACAGAGCAACACAGAAGACAGACTGATGTGTAAATGAATTGCACCAGTTTTAAAACAAATGGAAAAGGCACGGTTTTTAGTTGAAGAAAAGAATGGAGGAGAATAGCTTGCTGGGTTGTGCTCGATTGATAACCCTTGTTGCATAAGAAGGTCAGACTCAGTGTGTTGCAGAGCCAGGATCAGAAGAATCAAAGTGACTGTGAAATAGCTCTAATATATATATATATATATATATATATATATATATATATATATATATTTCCAGCTCATATTGCTTTACACCAGACGAAGCTGTCAGAGGGGAAAAAACATCCTGCCCAGATCCAGAACCATTAGCGATCTATAAAAATGAACCATCACTATTTGGCCTGAAGCTTCAGCATGAAGTCTTTGCATGAAAACAACAGAAATGCAGTGCAGCTATATATTAATTATTGCCTTATGTACACAAAGCCTGTGTGGCAGATTGCATAATGCAGTGCAGCAGAGATGAGTCATATTGTTTGCAAAGCCTTCACACCATTGTACCATGACAGGCACAACAACAGTGGTGTGGGTTTATAGTAGAAGAAAGCGCTGTCATTTCACTAACCATGAGGTTTTTCACAAATATAGACATGACACAGTATGGCATCTGCTGTATCAAGCATTCGTTTCCAACAAAGAGGAATTGAATTTCCATACCAAAGTGATCTGAGTAGCTTTATAATACTTTATAATATAAATATCATTCTGAATGTTCAGCATGCTAGACTTGTAAGCTTGTATGCATTTTTTTAAGCAAGCTGCATACTACCATCCTCCACATGAAGGTCTTAAAAATGAATGAAAAATGAATTCAGTAGTTATCTATAATTTGAGTGTGATGTTTCCCGTTGTACACTACTATGCAAAAGTTTGAGCATACTCACTGTCATAGTTCAAGTATTTACAGAAAAGCATAATATGAGGTGAAAAATAAAAGATCTCCCAATATGTCTTGCAAAAAGTTTAACTATCTTGAACTTTAGAATGAAATCCCCTTGGTTTGAATGGGCATTTTACTGGAAAATAAATAAATAAATACAAAGAATTCATAATAATGCAAGTCACTTGATTATCTGTTCATATAAAAACATGTATTGAAATATTCTATGATGGAAAGGTTTATATTGCATATTCTATTCAGTCATACAAGTTTTAAAGTGGGGTGGCAACTGGGAGTCATGCAAAGTAGGGAACTCCAACTTGTACTCAGATGAAACTTGCCCTGGGATGCACAGTGGCTCACTGCCTATTCCAATCTAGGATGGATTCTCATTCTCACTCTCTTTTTCTCTCTCTCTCTCTCTCTCTCTCTCTCTCTCTCCTCTTAATCTGCTGATTGAAAAGTTGTGTAATCTCATGATTATCAAGCATATCTTTTTAAATGTTACCTTTATACACTCTTAGAAAAAAGGGTTCCTCAAAGGGGCTCCACTTAGAACCCTCTCTGATAGGGACACCCTCTGTTGTAGGGTTATGCACATAGAACCTTTAAGGGTTCTAGATTTCCCCTTTTTTCCCCTTTTTTCCCCTAAGAGAGTATATGTTTAATAAGAACCCACATTACCTTGTTATTCAGTTGTCCAGTTTTTACATTCATTGCATAAAATGCACCAAGTCTAACTGGCATCCATTTAGTTTCATTAGTAATGAATGCATTTGTGGCTTTGTCTTTAATGTCTCTTCATTACGTTTTAAATGTGCTCAAGTCTTCTCCTGCAGATCTGCTCTTAAGAGTATAGTTTCAATTCCAATTAGAACTCTTGTATTAAGATCTTTAGGAGCCTCTTTATATTTATAGTGCATTAGATTTGGCAGGCAATAGATCTCCAGGGGTAGGTTCAGGCACTGCCTGTAGCTCTGTGTACTTAGTGTAATAAGGGTCTGGTCTGTTCTGCCATCCTGTTGTAGGGACTTTGCCTTTGTGGCCAGCGATAAGGACACGTGCATGCTGAAGTGCCACGTGTTCCGGTGCAACGCACCAGCCAAGACCATAGCCTCTGCCCTGCATGAGATGTGCACCAAGGTGAGGGCTTGATTCTCTGTGCAGTTCAGTGTGTGTAGATCTTTAGATCTTTAATATCAGGGAACTGCATAGTCAAGTGGTGAAGACAGCACAGGTTTAAAAGTAAATATTTGTCAAGTAACTCAACAAATAAAGGACGGATAGAAGGGAAAATGGGAGAAATAGCATTATAAATAAAATGGAGGTTTGGTTGTCTACTCAACTACTCACGAAATAGTTGTTTGATTCCAAAAGCACAAAGCTTGAGTACTTCAAAATCACCCCTTCCATTATGACATTGTTATTAAAAATGGCCATATAGCCTGAACAGTGCTTGTGGTTAGAGTGACCCGAAGAGTAATTATTTGTATGCGTTTGCAGATCATGGCAGAGAAGGCAACAATGCCCCCATCCATGTCACGCTCACTTACTATGGAGAGTATTTCCCCTGAGGACCTGCCTTACCAAGGTACAAGACCCAGCTTCAGTCCTCAGAAAGCAGGCCTTCATAGTGATACAGATTATTGATCCATTTAAATCATTGATTAAATCAGGTAGCTCTGATATGTTGGTGTTTTCTCAGTTTTCTGTCCAGTTTGCACCATTTGTGCAGTCTGATATTTAATTTGACCTTTTATGTGTTTTTATTTTAAGTCAACTTCTTGGATGCAGTGAGGCAGAGGGTGCAAAAATTTGAGGTGGAGTATGTCGGAAATCTGCCCGTCTCCAGAGCAATGGGTGAGTGGCGGTTTTATCATTCAGAAGATTAAAGATTTTGTACTTGCGTGTAAAAATGCATTGCCGTACGCAAAATAATGATCTATGATAATGACGCGAAATGAATTTTGCCTAAGCTCATTAGGGAGAGGGACCGATGATGCCGCAGCACCTCCTTTATTCCCAGGAAAAGTGCACAGTCGTACAGCTCTGTTTCTCTCGAGGTCATTGTGTCATGACCACTCTCAGAGATCATTTATCAATTGCTGTTAAAGAAGAATCATCTATCATGGTCTCCTTTAGGCAGCTCTTACTGTAACAGCTAATGGTGTGTCTCTGAGCATTGGCTCTGTATCGACAAAACAAGACAAAAGGACCAACAATATCAATGACGCTGGTGTAGAACAGCCTCCCTAATCATCCTACAGGTGCTGATGGATATTATCCTGATCTGTCAAGTTTTGCGACTTATCTGTGTGGTTACGTTGGCAACTGGGTCAGTATTAAAGGAAGACTCGACCTGGAGTTCTTTGATTTATGTTACCTGATGATCCAAAAGTTCCTATGTCTGCAATTGGATTTTACCCCATTTTTCTCCCAATTTAGCCAATTCCCACCTCTCATGAGGATCCCCTATCTCATGACGGGAGGATGAGCGTTAACACGTGCTTCTTCCGACACATTCGAAGCCACCGCATCTTCATAAACTGATGTTTATGCAACGTTATAGGGAAGCTGAACGCGCTTTGAGGTGAGCGCTGACTGCCCTCTTCCGTATACGCGAGCTCACAGATGCCCACAATTAGCTGAGGTCACTCTGATACAGGGGGCAAAGGAAGACCATGCCAGAGAACAGGTACAATTATGCTCTTTTGGACTTCTGGCCATGGATGGCTATGACATCATCAATAAACTCGTGATTTCCTGACACTTGGGAGCCCTGGATGTTTTCACACTTGGCACGAATGCTCGAGTCCACGCCCAGGATCGATTCTGGGCCCGTTTTGGGGGAGGGCGTCATCTTTGCAGGTTTGTTTTCACACAGACGAGTTGCTTCCTAACTGCGGATCGGTTGCACAATTTCATGTCATTTCTGCTGTGCGTGCAATTTTGGATTAGAATAGAGAAACGGGTGCTTCCTTTTATTGTCCTTATCAATGTTTATTTTATTAATGTATTGTTGATATAATTATTGTTTTGTTTTTTTGTGCTTTTGCTAGACACTGGTCTACGGTTTGGTTGAAGCTTTTCAGTTGAAGCTGAAATTCAAAGTTTTTATGAGTTGTAGTCACATGCGTATGAATGCCGCCTTCGTTTCATACATCGAAAAAAGGCATTCGGTCTCCTTTACCAACCAGTAGCATGACAAGTTGAGCCACTCATGCTTTTCGACGGCCGACCCTGGTAGCAGATCTCTTCCACGCATGGTGTGGTCTGAATCCAAGTTTACTCCGTGAACCCGTGAACTGTTTCCAGGTGGACCAAAAATCAGTTTTCTGGACCAACTGGGTTCGGAAACAGCTTTCACACTCAACAACCTCTTGGTGCAAACATCCTTGGGTCCCAGAAAAAAAAAAACCCTCGAGTGAGAAAATGCCCTCAGTTGTTTGAGACTGTAGGCTTTCACTTTGGGTGTAATGTTGTTTGATTGATTCTGACAGGGATGGAGGTGCTGAACAGGGCCATTGAGAGCATCATGCACTCCAGAGACAGGGACGAATGGGAGCCGATTGTCATTCACGTGTCTGACAAAGTGCTGTCTCTGTGGAGAGGGGAGGTAAGGAAAGCTGGGTGTCCACATACATCAGCAGATTAGAAAGGACACTGCTTCAGTTGATAAAGTGTCAAGAGTTGTCAGAGAAGCCTTGAATGCAATGAACATTAGAGACATGCAGTCCATTCTGAAGGGATGTGAAGTGATGAAGGGGGACCACCCCCCGGCAGCCATTGTTAGGGTCGTTCCAAAATGAAGTGATGAAAATCATTTACTTTGAAGAGCCCTTCAAAACGGTCGTTTTTGAAGGGAACAACCGATGGAAACACTTTGCTCCCGAGATTCTTTGCGCTGTTTTTCTGCTGAATGAAAAAAAATGGCTGCAGCAACAGGCGAGCTTACCTTTAAAGGTACCCGTCAAGTCCAAGTATGCAACATTACATTCAGTAATATTCAATTGTAACTTAAATTGAATAAAACAGCTGAAAGTAGTGCTGTGGCAAATAAGCTCTTTGATGTAGGATTTTTTTTTTTTTGCTACATCAGGTACAGCCCATAAGTTGTGTATTTATTTGTGTCTGTAAATTTACAAAATCAGACTAAGTTAAGGGCATCTCCAAAATGAAATTGGTGGCAGCATGGGGAGGTTTTTGCTGCTTAGTCCATTTGTTCATTATTAAATTGCGATACTGGTTCTTGTTTACACAAGTGTCAGTGATTGTGCGACAATAAAACATCGGTTTCGGCTTTTAAAAAATGGCGTTCAAGTGCGTTCCAAATGGCCGTTACTTTGAATGGGCCCTTCAGAGTTCTCACTGTGAAGGGTGTAGCCTTCGAAGGGAATATGCCATAGTCATGATCACTTCAGAATGGACCGCAGCCGTATAGTATCTTCAATGGTTGTATAAGAAACATGAATGTCTTAATCTAGTTGATCTTTTTGCTTGGATTCTTCTCTTTAGGATGGCGAGGACCCTTTTTGGGAATGCCAGGTGCGCTACCTGACCTTCCTTGGCGTTGGTCATGACACACATACCTTTGCTGTGATAGTGGACGCAGGCACACAGCGCTTTGAGTGTCACGTGTTCTGGTGTGAACCTGACGCTGGCATCATATCCGAGGCTGTGCAGGCAGCATGCATGGTGAGTGGCACTGAAAGACTAGCTCTCAGTCACATTATATATATATATATATATACACCTTTAATAGAATGCTACGACTTTTACCACAGTGAAGCATACGTTAGCAAAAGTTTCGCAATACTCCCGCTGTCTGCAGCTTAAGGCTCAGTAAAGTGCTCCAGCTTCCTTTATGAAGCACTTGTGTTTGTTTGGTGCCCTCTGTAGGTCCAGTACCAGAAGTGCTTGGTCGCACAGACTCCACCTTTGAGGTCAAAAATGTGGCGAGCTGGCTCCAAAGTCAAACGCGCCAACTCCATGGATGGCTCCAGCTTCCCGCCCTGCCACCAAGGACACGCACAACCCAAACTGGCTTCCTCCAGCATAAAGAAAGGCATGCTAGCATTTTTCGAGACGTTCCGAAATAAGCCTCCTGTGGTACCTGCACCCTAGCAACAGAGCTCGGGGGAGGGCAGGGGGAGGAACTGATGGGTTGGGGGGGGCTTTGTGAGAGCTCTTTAAATTAGG
>JAOUQW010000019.1:7008371-7019152 GCA_028565825.1 Olivaichthys viedmensis | reverse complement strand
CCGTATCTGCATGATTTTATGCATTGCGCTGCTGCCACACGATTGGCTGATTAGATAATTGCATGAATGAGAAAGTGTACAGGTTCCTAATAAAGTGCTCGGTGAGTGTATATTTAACATACAACCATGCATTTTCAAGATCCATTAATCACGGAACCCTTAAAATACTTTACACTATAAACTGGTCTTTTTCCTCATATCTGTGGTATTAAAATTGACTAAAAACAAACTCCCGCTGTTGAGCGTCAGATTAAAAAGACACATTTTTTTTAAAGTGTGAGTCAAGAAAAAAGATTTCTTTCTAACTATTCACACACCAAATCTTCCTTTATTTACATGTTTTATTTAGTTGCTTACCGCTAGTATGTTCTTGTAGAGATTGATACATGTTTGTTTCCATAATCTATATCACCATTTCCGAGAAATAAGCGTCCCTTTACAGCTTTGATTATAACACACATCGAAATGGCCAGTAAGCTGCAGGTTAAAACAGTGATTCTCAGCCTCAATCCTGAGATATTTATCATGTTTAGTACTTACAGCATGTTGATAATTATTTGGTTCAACCCATCAGGTACGTATAAAGCCCATCATAAGCTGAGCCAGGTGTCTCAGGGGATGAAAA
This sequence comes from Olivaichthys viedmensis, assembly GCA_028565825.1. Taxonomy (NCBI): domain Eukaryota; kingdom Metazoa; phylum Chordata; class Actinopteri; order Siluriformes; family Diplomystidae; genus Olivaichthys; species Olivaichthys viedmensis. The sequence goes on along the minus strand of JAOUQW010000019.1, from coordinate 7,018,527 downwards.
AGTCATGACCTTTAGTATTATATGGTTCTATCTGTGATTCTTTCTCCCAGAACCTTTTATAATTCCAAAGTGCAGATCAAGGGGGTCTCCAGGAACAGGGCTGACAACCACTGGTTTAAACATGACTTTATTCACATTTATTCTAAAAACAAGAAAAAGGAGATTTCAACTAAAAGTAAATAAAATACAATTAGGCTTATTTGTAATTCAGCCGTGTCTAATGTGACTGTTTTGTTCTTATAGGCTTTTCGTCAACGTCACAGTTTTTAATAATCTATAGTGTTAAGGAAAGGTGAACAAAAATGTGGATTTTCGACATTTCGGATCATTTACTTAAAGACGTATTGCATAGAATAACTGTACTGCTATAATAGCATGTTTTCCATTTATAGAGCATTATACAATATCTTATTTATTTTGTACTGCCTTTCAGTTCATCTGCATTGAGTACCAGTAATTTGGGACTTAAATGTTTATGCATAAAATTGTGCAAAAGCTATCAGTGTGTATTACCTTGTTTTTAGACACAAGTGTTTTCCATAGAGGCACAGAAAGAGCAGTAGTGCAGTGACAGTCAGAGTCTTCTCAGATGCGCAACTGCAAGAGCCATTTTCTTTTTGGCTTTGTAGGTTCCACTGTTGTGGCCATCGGTTGGAAGCCAACTGGTGCTTAAATTAAAGGAACCACTCTTCAGTTGCGTTTTTTTATTTCTTAAACATCTGAGACATACTTATTAGTGATATAGACCACACATTATGTATATCTTACAATTATGGATGGACTGAAAAGTGAAACAGACAAATAATTATCATTAAATATCAATTTAAAGCCAGAATGTGAGATTTAAAAAAAATTAAGGAGTGTACGGTTTTTGCTTACCTCACATTTGTATTATGTCCACCCATTTAACATTTAATTTCTTATCTAAGTACTTCGAAACCCAGATTTTTTTTTTTTTTTTTTTTAAGTACTATTCTCCCCACTTACTAGGATTAGTCATTTATATAAGGGTATACACAATACACATATTTTGTTACTCTGAAATCACTGATAGTGGATTTAAAAAGGAAACCTAGAATAAATATTTAAGATTTGATCCTGTGTATAAAAAAATAAACTAAAAAAAAATAAAAGGATGTGGTTTTCAGTACAAATTTGCTTCTGTTTTTCTGGCTTTAAAATTTTCTTAAGTTGGTTAATAGAAATTCCAACTTCTAGCTATGATGGTACCAAGCAGCTGCTTGCCGTCATAGATTTTTTTTTGACAGCGGTACCATGAGCGTTCTGGAGTGTGGCTCTGCCGTGGTTCTGCATTACATGGAAATTCAGCAGTGTGCCCAGTGGCATCGACATTCGCAGTAATGTTTGCCCTATAATATGAACATTATTCATGGGAAATATATTTATAACGTTACATGCTTTAATGTCCAGTGTAAATCCACCAGAACTGAAGTAATTTACACTTGTTATAAATAATAATAATAATAAAAAACACTACAACATTTACAATCGAATGTCTAAGCTGAATTAATCTGAGATTCTTGAAGCAAGGAAGTAAAAGGAAATCTAATCCAACATTTAAATCTAAAACAACATTTAGCAAGAGGGAAAATCAAAAGTCTTACCTGATTTTATTTGAGATGCTTGTAGCAAGAAATAAAGGACAAAGCAATAATAATGAATCATTTTTGCATCTTAGACAGAGCAATGCCACAACATGAGGGCTACAAAGACAGTGGCAATAAACTTCCTGTGTGAAATGTGACAAGTGTGCAGCAAGCAGCATAAGACAAGCACCTGCGTGTATTGCAAATTACAGAAACAGGAACCACACATTTACCATTTTTCACCAACCTACAAATAATTTTGATCTTAATTTATTTGTAAATGCATGATAGATTATAAACTCAGACTATACCCTATAACAAGACAATCAGCTAGAGGTGATCTACAGGTAGAACTACAGGTAACTAGCAGCTAGAGGTGATCTACAGGTAGAACTACAGGTAACTAGCAGCTAGAGGTGAGCTACATAAGGTATCTAGCAGCTAGATAGCTAACATTAACTGCTAGGCTACAGCAGTGATCTATCAGATAAGGGTGAGCTATAGAAGCAGCTCTTCCTAGAAGCCAGCTAGAATTTTTTTTTTTTTTAAAGATATTGGTAAGTAAAATAAAGGCTTACCTGTTGACAGGGTTACCAGGTCTGCTTGACAAAAGCCCAATACCAAAACTTCCAAAGCCTATAGGCCTACACTGCTTTTTAAAGTCTAATTAAGTCATGACTAATAATGCAAAATGTATTGTAGCGAAATACAATGCAGTTACCCTAAATAGGTCTTTAACCAAGGTCCTAACATGGTCTTGTATTATTACATATTACAGACAAAAAGGTCAAAATTAGCCAAATTCGTGGTAAAACAGCAGACCTGGCAACACTGCCTGTTGACTCCCGCTTGCTGCTGTGGTCTCTGGTTGGGCAGCCTATGGTTGGAATTGCATGAGGCCTGAGAATTAACCTTTTACTGAAAACCATCATCTTCTGCCAAAAATTGTTTTTTAATTACATGTTGATTCTTGCCTGATCTATATTTTCAGCCACTATGTGATTTTTGCAATGAAATCAACCTACTTCTGTTCTAACGCTAGATCAGTCTTCATGGCCTGCATTTGCTTATCAAGCCTGATAGGCTCGTATAGTCTGTGACACACTATGTCACATGTTCAGTAGTCTTGAAACCAGACTTGTAGCTCTAGCTAGAGAGTCCGCTTCGTTTAGTCAAAAAAACGTGGTCAATAACCCCCAATTTCTCTGAAAAAGGCTATTCGACTGACATTGCAAACGCCCAAACACAGACTTTTCTGTGGTTGAGTGTTTGTAAGGGTATATCGTTTACTTGCCACTAACTGCTTCAAACTAAACTCTTGAATAACTTTTAAAGACGAGATGCCATGAACTTTATTTAGTATAGTGGCTGTTTTGCTCCGAAAAAGCTCATTATGGAGTTTTGTGGAGTGGTGTGGAGAGAACCATCTGCAGATTAAGGTGGCTAAAACCAAGGAGCTGGTGATGGACTTCAGAAGAAAGAGGACTACTTCTGTCTGCATTTGCGAGAATAACGTGGAGATTGTTCCTTCATACAAATATCTCAGTGTACACCTGGACTGGAGGCTCAGGTCCTTCAATGTGTGCGAGAAGTTGCTCCACATGTTTGATCAGTCTGTTGTAGTGGCATTTTCTACACCGTGGTGTGCTGTGGTGGTGCAGTGAAAAAGGGAAACCAACAGGCTGAATAAACTCATCAAACCACGGTGTAGCAAGGAGCGCTACAGAAAGTCATTTCTGTCGACTGCTATCAGACTTGCCTTAGGGAGATCTGGACTTGAACAAGTGCAATATCATACTGTGAATTACAGTGAATTGCAGAAAATGTATGGTGTCTTATACATTGTATTTCAATATCTATTTCTATTTTATTGCTCCCTCTCTGTAACTACATTACTATCTGTCTGTCTGTCTGTCAATTGCTGGAAATGTATATAATATATAAAATTTAAAAAAGAATAAAAATAAAATATAAATGGGAGCATGCTTCAGTTACATTGTGTTCATAAGATTTTCTAGGGGTGCCAATAATTGTGACACATGAGGTTTTGTTCAAAATATATATTTTTGGATACGTTTTTTTCTTCTTTAAATAGAAATAGAAAGCTACTTTATTGTCACATATACATATACAAGTACAGTAGAGTGAAATTTGATTCTTCGCATATCCCAGCATGTTGGTAAGCTGGGGTCTTCTTGTTAGAATAAATTTACTTCAATTAAAGGTTAGACTTCTCTTTTCTTTGTGAGATTAAGCTAATTACCCACAAAGACATTTTTTCATATAATAATATAATGAGATTGTAGCCTGCAAAATTCGGATGCTTGTGGCCCTCTAAGTGTTCAATGTTCGATGGGTCAGTTCTAACTCAAGGTTTTCCAATAAGATTTTCAGCTTCCCCTGTTTCTTGAAAGAATGCAGCACTGACAGTGTTTACACCTTGACCAATCTGTTCACTCAAATAAATTATCCATAAAGGATATAATAATAATAAAATAAAAAAAATTTTTTTTTACAAAAGTTTAAGTTAACTTAAAATAAAAAAATTAATGGAATGGTGGATTAATGTTCACGCCAACTGAGAGCTTGGCTGGCCAAAAGTTATAAACATACGCAATTTCATTAATGAAAAAGAGGGGGCACCCGGATTTGAACCGGGGACCTCTTGATCTGCAGTCAAATGCTCTACCACTGAGCTATACCCCCGCACACCTGCGAGAGGGATTTCATATCGTTTTAATATGTTTTACTATGTCTATGATGTTTATATTGTTGATTTGGGTTTCGTGTATATTCGCTCTTTAGCCACCTGACAGGTTAGAGTCTCGTTTATTTCATGAATTATTGAATGAAAACGGCAGACTTAAAAACAGCACGACATCTTTTTTTATTATTTTTTATTTACCTAACCACGTGATATGTGTTTCCGGATTCAAACAGGAAGTAGTTAAACACCGAATTGTTTGGAGAGGCTCGCCGTAAAATGGTAACCTAGAACCTCATGTAAAAAAAGAAAAAACATATATATATATATTTATTTTATCGAAATCGTTTCTCAACTCTGGTATACGCTATTTAAATTGAAACATTGTCCTTATGTGCGTTGACGGCTCGGGTTTATTAGTTTGGCTTTGAGCCGTTGCTGAAAGCCACTAGCCGTTAGCATATCAGCTAGTTATCGGTGTAGCTAGCTGTGCGGCTAACTGTGTTTATTTTTAAAAGTACACGTTAGCGGTAGCTGGAGGGAACGGGCAACCTGCAACACTTTCATTTGGTCGTAATGCTTTAAACTCTGCCACGAGCCCTTTGTATGGGTTATTGAATACATCCACGTGCTAGCGTTAGCGGTTTGTGGTGCGTCATTGCCTTGTTAGCTTATTAGCTAGCTTTCTGTTTCCGGTAGCACTTGAAGACTGGAGTCTGGACTTGTAGCTAGTCATTCACGATCGATTGGGATTGAATCCTAACTAACATTAGACTATTGCTAATGGTGTGTCCGTGGTTTCAGCGTCGTTTAAACGCTGTTGCATCTTGTTTCCCCTCCAGAACACTCGTGGCCTTCGCTCGCAGCTGAAAGACAGCGTCCCGGTGGCGGGGCTTTGTCCACAGGCAGGAGCTTATGGGGTCCCAGACACACTGCGCAGAGGGTACACACGCCCGAGTTAGCCGTGGCTACTGGTGGCTTTTATATACACTTAATCTGCTGTCTCTTTCACCTGCATTAATGATGCACTATTGTGATTCCAGGTTCTCCAGTGTCAAAAACGAGCTTCTCCCATCTCATCCTTTAGAACTCTCTGAGAAAAATGTGGGTTTGACACCATACTGTGTGTGTGTGTGTGTGTGAGAATGCTTTAAACAAAAATACCTGAAAGTTGTATGGCTTGATTTTTGTGACAGTGCATCATCTCGTGCCTAGATTTCCTTGTGACTTGCCGCTTACTTTCTGGTTTGTACCCACAGTTCCATCTTAACCAGGACAAAATGAACTTCTCCACATTAAGGAACATCCAAGGACTTCACGCGCCGCTGAAACTTCAGATGGAGTACAGAGCCGCCAGACAAGTGGGAACCAGTTAACATTGCACTCGCATGCCCTCGTCATGTACAGTACATTATACGTTTTAGCGTCTCATTGGCGGTGTTACAGTTACACCAAATGAAAAGGGTTCTGGAGTTGGCTTAATAAAGACACGGTTTACATCACGCGTGTTGCGAAAAGCTCAAACGCAAGACACTTTATATGGCACGGTTCACAAGCTTTGAAATGTTTTCATTTCTCACAGATTCAGCGTTTGCCCTTTCTGCCCAGCTCAAACCTGGCAGTAGATACACTCAGAGGTGCTGACGAGGCCATCGGCTTTGAGGACATCCTTAATGGTGAGGGCATGTGTACATATAACCATGGTTTTCTCATTGCCTAGAGGTAAAGGATGTTATTTAGTATGTAGTTATAGCCATGAAAAATGTTCAAGAGATGGTGATACTTGATTCAGCACTTGAGAGCCAATTTTAAATACATTATAATAGCACAGTGTTTTGTTTAATTTCCTTTCCTTCTGCTCTAATCCGATTAATATACGGTTTTTTTTGTGTTTCAGATCCTGCACAGTGTGAGCTGATGGGCGAGCCTCACATTATGACAGAGTACAAACTCGGTCTGCTGTAAGCGTTTTGTTTTTGGTTACCGACTGCTTCTGACCTTGAGGATCATTTATGATGAGTTGGCCTGTTCTGTTTCTAATAAAAAAATCTACATGTATTTAAGGAACTTCTTTGTACTTGTACAACACATTAATTTTTTTCTGAAATTCCTGAGGTGGCACTATAGGGCAGTGCAACAGCACCTACTATGCCCTGCATCTAGCAATAACTTGCTGATGGTGATCCTGCTTTTCCAGACCTGCATGTGTATAGCAGCAGAAGTAAATTGTTTCTGTTTAATAATGTTGTGAATGCATCATGCCTGCTTATTGGGTGTTTCACACCTAAAAAGATGCGACAGGAACCTTTTGGCAAATCACCACAAGCCTAGTCTCTCGGGGCAAAACTTGTTCAGTGGATACAGAACTTAAAGGAAAACACAGGCAAACACCAATATTAGCTCTCAAAATAGACATTGATCAGAGTAAGTTTATTAATCAGTAATGTCTCTCCCCCCCCCAAACTACTGGTTATACAGTTTCCCCCATTTTACAAACTCACTCAAGTTAACATGCTTAAAACATCTACATAAAATCTGAAAAGGAAAATGCAAAAAGCAACTGGCTAACTAAATTATAATTAGACCCCTCGTTAATGGACACTTATTCTATTTAAAGCACAGACATTGATTTTTTGGTATAATTACATATATTTGTAATTATAATGCATAAAAGTATTTACAGAAATAAGATTACACTTGTGTAAAATAAAAAGAGGCGTCCATTTCCCTTAGTCCAGCCTCTCCTCTTGGAAGAAATCTGCCGCATTGAGGCGTTCCTGAAACTCGTCATATTGCTACATGTACAGAAGAGAAAAAGAACACTGCAATTAATAAGGCACTTTTTTAATTTGCATTTTGCACATACAATACACAAAAACTTTAAGCCATGAACTCAAGAAAAACCATTCTTAGACACACCTTGGTAATCCAGCCATCCTCCTTCAGTTTAGTGAACACTTTGTTCACTGTGTCCTTCACTGGCTCCTCTCCGTCTCGTTCCTCTGCCTCTTTCTGATCCTCCAGAACAGTGCGGCAGCGCTCAAACAGATGGTACTTGAAGTGCTTAAGCGCATGGTACACCTCTGTACGGTTGGCACAGACTGAGCCGACAAAGAAACTCTGCAATTTGTAATAAACGTACAGAGATTTTCAGTGTGGCATAGCAAACTGCTTTATCGATTATACACTGAAGTTAAAAAGACAACGTGAAACGAAAATTCAAACGCCTTTTTCTTTCGCAACGTGACGCATTTCTGAGTGAAACGGCATTGGCTTGTGACTCGGACGCCGAGGCTATTGTTGGTCCCTGCGTTCGGGTGCTCATCTGTAACTGGTAAATTTATCATGTAAACAACACGCATGTCCACTGGGATATCAAGAAGCCGGGCCAATGAGATACGTAAACAATGGAAGCCACAGAGGAACTCTGCTGCATGTTTCTACTAAATTATTAAAGCTATATGCGTATATTTACCGTTAACCTGGAACATTTGTGTGTTTGCTGGTCGTCACCCACGTGTGTAAAGGAAGGTGAAGCTCTGAGATGTCACAGCTCGTAAACTCTGGTATCATGGAAGTAGCCCGAGTTTAAGAGTGGTATTTACCACTTTGTCAGCTATTCGAGTGCAACTTCCTGGTGGTAAACTAGGTAGTTGCAGAGGTCCTACCGAACGCACCATAACCTCAGAGGGGGAGGTGAAATGTGACATAAAATGATGATGGTTATTAAAAAATTTGTCTCCTCCCATACTACCGGTGATGTAATCAAAGTCTGTTTAGAGGTGGGGAAAAGTCGCTGCACTTTAGTGAAAGATTACGGACAAAGTAGAATTTTGTCTTTTAAGTGATTAGTACAGCTTAATCGTGCACAATCTGATCAAAGACACGAGATAAGGTAAATTCTTTTTTAAAAAAGGTCCATTTTGATTTCACCATGTCTTTAAAGCCACAATCTAGGACTTCAGAATAATAAAGTAGCACAAACACTACAAAACAACGTGCTGTAATCATTTTCACATCATAAACAGAGCTCTGAATGCATATATGAAGCTCATTTAAAAGCTGTCTGTGTTTAGTTTGAACCAATAAAACTATTGTAATGGGGGTAGAAAATGATATTAAAATAATAAGTTGATTTCATTGTAACTATGCAAAAAATCAGTGTGTTACCTGTGAGTCATCAGGCATGAACTGGTCCTCTTGCAGTGTGGTGTTGTGATACAGCTGTCCGGACAGACGCACGCTGAAGCGGCCATTTCTGTGGAGCTCGCAGGCTTCACAACCCTTAGTGCGGATGTTCACCATGGTAACTCGCACTTTGGGATAACACTCCACCCGCTCCTTATGGGGAATAACCCACACTGTTGAACCTTTGCATCCTTCACTACATATTTAGTGTGCTACATACACAAAAATAGTGTTTCGTTTCCTACTTTGTAGCGCTCCTTCCAGCGACTCCTCTGCTTTAGGTTTTCCAGGCGTGGGAGCACCAGTCGCTCATCAAAGTGATGCAACGACAATTTCATCTCTTGAGCATAACGCTTTGTCCGCTCACCTTCTGCAGCAATAAACAGACAAATCTATTAATGACCCAACAACCACGGAACAATGTTTCTATCATTTAGGGAAATGAAGAAATAACAGCAAAAACATACTGTAAAGTGACGTGAGGAAGGACGTGTCCAATGAATTGATCAACAAGGCTTTGACCACCACCTCAAAGTGGGTGAACTGAGATCCAGTGATGACTACAAAGAAAAAGGCCAAAAAAAGTTGAAAACATTGAAAACTGGAATGATCAGGAGTCAAAGAAATAACCATGGGCATGTAACAAGCTTTTTTTCTTGACCACTACGATACTTAATTTCTGAAATGGAGATCTTACACTGGCGTGGAAGGTGAGAGAGGAAGTCTTTGTTCTCCGTTTCACCCACTTCCTCCTCTTCCTCTCCATCTCCATCTCCCTTTTTCTGCTTGTCATCCTCGACGATGAAGTCCTTCAGGCTGTCATTGTCTGCATGCTTTTCTTCTTCACTGCTGTCCAAAATGGAGTCCTCCTCGCTGGAGTCATCTTCGGAATCGTTTGCTTCTCCTTTTTCTTCAGGTTTATCCTCCTTAACGCTTTCCTCCTCCTCCTCCTCTTCCGAACCCTGGATGAGAAATGCACTTGTTACGTTTTTTTTCAACAATTTTTGACCTGCGTAATGAGAAACCTGCACTCAGTGATCACTGCATTAGGTCCACCTACCTTGGATCAACACCCATTGGTCCTTTTATCAGGTAAACCTACCATATAGGTGCGATTTGTAGGTACAGAATTACTGGCTGTAGCCCATCTGTTGCCATGCACAAATTGTCAGCCCCCCTCTACTTCCTCTCATCAAGGTACTGTTCAAAATCCAACAATGGCAACACACGGGTTTAAAAATCCCAGCAACACTGCTCGACCTGACACACTCGTACCAGTTCCACACCAGGAATTAGGTTCACCGCCTAATTAACATGCTGGTCCCTTTAGGGCAGTGGTGGCTCAGTGGTTAGAGCTACTGATCAGAAGGTCGTGGGTTCAAGCCTCAGTGGTTAGGGCACTGGACTACTGATCAGAAGGTCGTGGGTTCGAGCCTCAGTGGTTGTGGGTTCAAGCCTCAGTGGTTAGCGCACTGGACTACTGATCAGAAGGTCGTGGGTTCGAGCCTCAGTGGTTAGCGCACTGGACTACTGATCAGAAGGTCGTGGGTTCAAGCCTCAGTGGTTAGCGCACTGGTCTACTGATCAGAAGGTCGTGGGTTCGAGCCTCAGCTCCACCAAGCTGCCACTGTTGGGCCCTTGAGCAAAGCCCTTAACC
>JAOUQW010000019.1:6983998-6999530 GCA_028565825.1 Olivaichthys viedmensis | reverse complement strand
CCACATTCCATATATGATAAAAAGTAAAAAACGCAAAAAGTGGAGATACATGTTTTTCATTGGACAGCGACGATATTATACTGCATACTACTAAGAGAAACAGTATGTGGTATAGCGTATATAGTAGTGCTGTATGCGTTATACAGTATACAACTTTGAGCAGAACCAAGGACTGCATTAGATGCTATTTTTGACCATCCACATTGGTTAAAAAAAAGAAAAAAAGAGACAGCCTTTATTGTCACATATACAAGTACAGTACAATTCTACTACAGTACAATTATTTCCTTTGCATATCACAGCTTGTTAGGAAGCTGGGGTCAGAGCGCAGGGTCAGCCATGATACAGCACCCCTGGAGCAGAAAGGGTTAAGAGCCTTGCTCAATGGCCCAACAGTGGCAGTGCTGTGATTTAAACTCATGACCTTCTGATCAGTAGGCCAGAACTTTAACCACTGAATCTTAACCAGTGACCCACCACTGCCATCATTGTGATTCCAGAGCTTAAGAGTTGCTAAATGAAATTAATTCATTTTCAGATTGATCAGCTGTAAAAAGTAAAGGGTTATTTAGTTACTAAAATATCAGTCAAAGAATAAAAAGTGTTTTTATTGTAGTTGTATTCCCATGTATATAAGTCCATCATCTCCAAAAACCCATTTAGATCTATTTTCATTTAACATGACTTCTCTGATTATCTATTGAGCACCTACATCAATTTGTTGCAATTACTTTCAGTTCTTTATAGAAGCATTATTAAGGTTCTCCACTTCCAAGTGTCTGGTTTTCTCCATCATCCAACTGTTTTTCCATTGGCCATTCTACAGGTTAAATGTCAGTGCCTTATCACCTTTGTGAAACCGTTACATGCAGGATCCAAGAACAACTGAGTCCTCAACTCACACTCTCTTGCTTTTTCCTCTCAATCTCATTCTTTTCTAAATCAGTCTCCATTGTAACAAATGACACCATTTCGCAGAGATGGAATCATTTTGAAAGCGATTGCCAGTCTTTCAGAATCAGCGGCGGCAAGTCAATCAGCTGGAGCACTCAAACACACTCTAGAGTGATTACTCGTGAATGGGGAATTGACAGGGTTAGGGGTCCCAGCTCAGGGAAGGTTAGTTAACACACTACTCTGTTCTGCTTTAGCTCAGAATAAGACACCATTAAGGACAAAGTCATGTCAGTAGGGGAATTTTTGAGTAGCCACTGCTTTTATGATGACAAATTTAAAATGCATGAATTTGACTGGGTTCTATACAAAAGAAAAGCTCAGATTCAACTTCAGAGAGTATTAAATAACTTGCTTTTGAAACACAAATCACTAATACATCAGGCGATTCAAGTTGGATATAACCTTTTGAATCTCATCCGTACAGCATTTGCTGTGTAAACAAGTCTGTTCCATCGATAAATCATATGCATCTCAAATGTTTCTCCTGGTTCAAGCTACAATCTTGGCAGAAAATAGCCTTGAAACAGCTTTGTGCCATTCAAGCTGTACACAAATATGTTTCTAAAATTGACATTTGACTCCCTCTCATGTTTATATACAGGTATACAGTGACAAATTGTGCTCAACTCCTTTCTGTCTACTGAGGGATGCAGCAAAGAGGAGATGGAGAAAAAAACAATTCCAGCACCTGTCAGCTCATTGGGAGAAAATAGCTCCAGAATTGCATAATTGCACCAGTCAAGTGTCTAATGCAGTGAACAGAGACAGGCCTGCAATGCATTCCGCATCATTTAACCTAACGAGAGAGCCATGTTTCCCACCAAAGCTTATTCAGGGCAAACCACCAGAAGTATATTCTTTCTTTTTTGCTACCTATATTTTCAGACATTTTCAGACTTCTTTCAAATCTGTAACCTGACCTGGTTGGCTGTTGCACCTGTGGGCTTGCCACAGCCTTGGAGTTTGCACTGTTGGTCAGGTTAGAATATGTATGTCATTGTACTGGTCCACATTAGTTTGAACATGATATGATAATCTATTCATCAGGGTCTCCACTAATGTTTTCTGAACTTTTCTCTTTGCTTGGTAATAAAATATGCAAATCAGATACTATGGTATTCTGGAAAGTATGTTGTCTATTTTTAGATTTTTCTTTGTCTGTCAACATTAAGCCTACATGAGTTTAATGCACAACTAAACAGTGCTATCTAATTAATACCCTCTTAGAAAAAAGAACCCTTTAGGTGTTCTACTTGGAACGCTTTCTGAAAGAACCTTTAAGGGTTCCACCCCGAGAGAACAACCAAAAAACCCTTAAGATTGAACCCTTTTTTCAAAGAGTGTACAGTTGTGTGAAAAAGTTTATGAACAAAGCTTGCTAGATGCAGTACAACCAAAGCCTCTATTTCCTAGCAAAAGAAGCATTCTCCTGTCCTGCCATTCCGTTATCAGCCTCTATCTATTCCTCCATCTGCCCTTTCATTCAAAGAAGATCATCACTTTCTCCCCACGTCCCATTTCCCCACACCTCATCTGTCCCAGCTGCTAAACAGACGTAATTGCTGTAATGTGTTAAACGCCATGGCAACCTCTGCTAAATCCTGAGTTAATATAGACCTACAGCTCTCTGCACAGCCCTATTATTTCTTGGTGGCCTAGGCAGAGATGTAGATGTACTAAAGCACTTTTGCTTTTTTTGCTCTCAGAAATAGGGGGCAGTATAGAAATATTTCCAATGGTTTTGACATGGTTTAAACAAGGATGTTTTCTCCTACCTACAAAGGAATGCCTCCACTGCTTTCTTTGACTTATTAATCTCCATCCATTATTGCTAAGTGGCATGCCCACAGAAGAGAAGGATTTGGAAGCTGTGCCAGTTATGGCACAAACATGTTATCAGGTTCACTATTGTAATTGCCATCATTAATGTAATAGTCTGTTTATTGCTCAGATTCCAGTGTTGTCGCTATCTAATTAGGAGGGATTCCTGGGATGATCCACTAGCAATGTCATAAAGAGACTCTTCCCATCTCAGAAAATCTGGTTACAAATACAAAGCCAGTGGTGCCACAAGGTTGTACCAATTGAAAATTGATCTTAATTTCAAGGCAGTTGAATCCAGTTGAAACCAACAGAAACTATGTGCAACTATTTAATCCTTATAGATTTAAGCTGTTTTAAATGGCTGACTTGGAATTTCCCCTTGGGATACTTGGGTTTGGATGCAGAGCCTGGATGAAATGTTTACTCATGCTTTTAGTGATCATGACTGAAGTCCTTATAGATTAGAATAGAATAGAATGCTATTTATTTGTGTACAAATGCTAACAGATTGCCTATGATCACCATAGTTGTTTTCTCCTACCTACCAAGGAATGCCTTCCAAGGAAAGCTTCCACCTCTGGGCGATTAATAGACAGCGGACTCAATAAACATCCAATTTACACTCTTGAATTTGGTACTCTTTATATTACACATTACTTGCTAGTCATAGAACTTGGTATATCCTAAAAGTAAATCACGATGCATAGACCTTTTCAGTCCATCTGAACATAATTCTATCCCTTAAGTCTGTTTAGACTGTACCTAACTACACTGTGCTAAGCTGACAAGCTGACAGAGACAGAGTGTGTGAGAGTGAGAGAGAGAAGTATTATGGTGTAATTGTGGCATTACATAGCATTATATGAGTGATAATTAGCATGGGATTGTGTTAAATCTGATTTGTCGCATTTGATTTAGAGGGCTCTATTTATTCCAAAATGCACAAAATGTACCTTATTTGGGAGCAGCAATGGTTTTAAACTCTGACCGTTATAGTTTGTGTGTGGTGTGTGGTGTGTGTATAGGGGGTACAGAGGGGGCCTCATACGATTGCTGTTGACAGGATGCAAGATGCTTAGGTCTCCATTTGCAGGCACTAGATTAGCACCATTATTTCTGACCAACATAACCCACCTGTCGAAATCCCTCTGCTCTGGAGGTCACCCCTTATATACACACTATACACAAACAAATCCCTTCCAGCCTCCGAGGCCATACACACACAAATATCCACACAAAGCACATTCAAAGCAAGCATGCCCTCCCCTGAGGTTGGACATAAGCAGACTGACTTGGTGCAAAGATATAGGAAGACTCTGCCAGTGCATTCTCCTTTGTGACAGGACATACTTGACAATTTTGAACAAGACATGTTGGACCAATGTTGGCCTGCAAGTATATGTTCGTCTGTCAGGTCATCACTTGAAGGAGAAGCTTGTGATATGAAATTAAAATCTTTAGTGTCTCTCAGTTAGGTTTTACAGTCACCCTTGTCCAGCAGAGAGGAGCTCACAGCCAGAGCATGTCACCTGTCAATAGGCCAAATAAAGACAGAATGAGTGAAAGGGAAGCAGAAGCATCATGTCCATTCAAACTATATGGGCTCACTTTTTGAGCACTGTGATATGTGATAGTAACTTATTTTGAGATCAACTTTATCTGACAATTCCATTGCAATAGCACAATCGATAGTTCATTTATTTTCTATAAAAATATGACAGCACCAAAGCAAAACTTATGTCATTTGTGTCTCATGATTCTCGTGAAATGTTTCAGTTTGGTAGTTAGTAGTAACCCCAGTGAACCACTGGAATTATAGAGGGTAAACTAAAAACACTCCACTAGCTGAAATAAACTGTCCATTTTTAACTGAATTAACTGTGAACAAGGTGTGAAATTAGTTAATTTATCGATCATTGTTGGTGCAGTGTTAAAATGAGCACAGTTAATTTGTGGGCTGCTGCTATTAAGAGTTATTACAAAAAATAACTTGTTAACTAGGAAGCTAAATAAGCAGCATTCCTGCTAGATGGCTATCAGCTAGCCTGCTGCTATAAATTTGTGCTGCAGTTCATAGAACGCATGCTAGTCATTAGTCATACTCCAGTTAAATAAAAATGTTAATTTATCGATCAGTGTTGGTGCAGTGTTAAAATAAACAGTTAATTTGTGGGCTGCTGCCATAGGTGATGTGTTATCATAAAAAATTGCTTGTTAACAAGGAAGTTGTACTAGAGAAACAGAGCAAGAGTGTCAACCTGTGGTATAGAAGTTTAACCTTTATAGTGAGTGATGCCATGCCTTCGGTCCCTTAATGAACGAGCTCTACATTAGTGCTGACTGACTGTGTTGCTCTACTCACACTCCTAATTAGATTCCTCCATGCTGTAGGCCCTGTTGAGCTGGCCCCACCACTCATTAACCTCTCGCCCTTGCTCATCCAGCAACTGAGAGGATGTTTCATCAGCTCCAGCAGCTGAGAGACAGAGAGGGGGGAGAGAACAAGGTGGGGCTTGGATGGTGGGTGTATGTGGTGGGTTGGGGGTGGGTGGTGGATTGAAAGACAATCAGTTTGACCATGGCCTGAGAATGCTCCCTGCCATGAGGGGGCGATAAGGTGCTACTTTGAACACATGCCCAACTGCCACCTAATGAGCACAGCACTCCCAGCTGGGAGATCGGTATGGGGTGTGGGGAGAAGGAATGGGCATGGGCATAAGATACTTAAATCCTCTTACATAAAATGAGAGTCTGGCTGCAAACCTGTCAGTTCTATCTTTATCTCTTAAAAGAATAACATTAATGTAAGCGCTTACATAGCCAGTTATATTTGCACTTAAATTTCTAAAGAAAATAAAGAAAGAAATATAGACTCCACAAACAGTGTATGACGTATGAAAAATTATCCATAGACAATTCATAAATCCATCCTGCAGCTTCATCTTCTCTCTCGTTCATTTCGTTTTAACACATTCCCCTCTGCCGTGCAGCCACCCGGTCACTAGAAGTCCATGGCCACTGGAAGGCCATTATCCGCATGAAGGAGGGGTGAATGCTCAGGCAATGTGCTCATGGAACCTGAACTTACCGCGCGTCTGCAAATCCTGAGAAATCCGCCACTTATTCAATACAGCTGCCTGGGACAGTTACAGGAACAAGAGTGGCATGCTAGCACTGCCACCTCATAAATCAAGATGCCACAGCCAGGTCCCACAAATACACACAATGAACACTAGGGCAATCCTGAACACAGTATAAGGATAGCTCAATGCCGGGGTCATTGGACAGAATGGACAGAACACATTGACTTATCATATATCAAATCAACGTTCCTTAAAACTTAGTCTGTGCAAATCAGAGAATCAATTTGTCTTTGAATTTCTATGACATCAAAATGACTGACCTTTGAAGTAGTCTAGAATAAAATCCTCTGACCTGCCATCTATGCTCAAAACATTAAAGAGGAATTTATTGAGTGCTGTAAATAAATCGAATATACAGGGTGATATTTAATACAAGCAGCAGCCTGAACTGGACTCGCCAGCATAACGTCTAAGAACATAGTACAGAACTTCATGATGAACGAGATAGAAATCAAGGCTATTGAGTTGTTATATTATAACTCCTTTCCCCCATCCCCATTTCGTTTGCTTCCTGGAAACCCAAATGTCATGATTTGTGGTTCTGAAAACAAAGGGCACGTAACCTGTGAATGCAAGCAGGCACAAGGTGTTGAGGAATGTTTGTGGTCGTCATTCCTCCAGCTGGATCCAACAGTCATTGAGAGCCATGGCAGCTAAGTTATGAGCGCAAACATCCACATTTTCACATCAGTCTCTACCACTGCAAGGATAATATGGCTAATTTAACTCTGTGGTGACTCGCCAACATACCCACAGCTAGAAGCCAACCATTGTACACTTTAGGATCGGTGGCAGCATGAAAAACGTACAACATTTTAGAAGTGTTTCCCTCTCCTGAAAATTCCCAACCTTTAAACAGTTCCTGGAAAGCTTACATGTTGATAGATGTTTTTTCTGGCTGCCTGACAGGTGCCAAGTTGACATCAGATGACATTTATGGCTACTATTCTGCCATTAGTTTCCCATGCCTCACTACTGTTCCAGCCCACAACCTATTTTCAAGAAAATGATTATTAAAGTTTATTGTCATTCCTCCATTGCATAACTGTTCTGCTATCCTTTGGGTGTCAGCAATAATAATTTAGTTGACAATGTTTCAGATCACGGAGAGCTGATAAGAGGATAGTGACAGTGGCAGGAGGACCGATAGGTATTGTTTGATTGTAAAAAATAACACTCTGCACTTGAATAATATTTGAATAAAATGTTCACAGAGCGATGGGATGTATGCCATGTCATAAGGGATCAACACAGTTCTGAAGGAGAACTAGTCTTTCTGAGAAGGAATTTCATCCCTTGGGTTCGTCCAAACGGAGCACATGTCTGTGCCGACTCCACGCCAAAAAGCCATTCTATTAATTTAGATGGCAACTCATTTGACCCACTTCTCCGAAGCTGCTGGTGGATCAAACAGCTGCAGACTTGTGCCCTGGCATAATGCTACTACTAAATGCAGGGAGTGTGAAACTCTGGCAGGTAATTGTGATAATCTGCTTTGCTATATGTCCTGCACTGTGGGGATGCCTCAGAGACACAGTGGGGTGGCTGTCTGCCATTTCCCTTTTGAAGACAACACAAGGCCATGCATGCTTTATTTGGGTGCTGACAAAGCCCTTTCAAGACAAATCGGTGACCCGTGTATTTCTGCTGTGGTGATAGAAGTGATTCATTAATGTTACTCTTATTTAATCAGCACATTTAATGCTGTGGTTATAATCGTCTGACCTGGTGCAGCAAAGGACATGTTCACTGTGGCTATATCATGTACAGATTTACAATAATAATAGTCTATGTACAGTGCTGACTCATTATCAATCTGTGTGAAAAGATAAATGGAGAGCTAAGGCACATCGAGCTGGCCTTGTTTGGTGAGACATGTTAAAAACAGTTGTAAACATACCACAGCTGATTGTTCTGTATGTAGCAAAGATGTCAGTAAAGTAGTGAATACTGCTGGAGAAGGACAGTCTACACAAATGGCAGGAGAACTCACTTGCCCTCTCCCTCTGGTGTTCTCACTTGCCCTCTCCTTCTGCTTCAAAGCTCATGCTTTAAAGCTCGTCTGTGCTCATAAAGTGTGTTCAGCACTACATCGACAGGACAACCCAGATAGCAGAGGGTTCTGAGTCAAATATGGTTGATTTTAGATTCAGCCACATTCAGTGGAGTTCATTGCCGTCATTACACGACACACTCCTTAAGAACTCTTTGGTTTGTCTCTCTGGCGGAACCCTTAAGAATTCTATGTGAAACCCTACATCAGAGTGTTTCCCTATCAGGCAGGGTTCCAAGTAGAACCTGTTTAGGAATCCAAGAACTCTTAACTATCCAAAGAACCGTTGAGGAACCTTTTCCCCTTGTTTCCTAGAGCATTATGTTGGTCAGATGAATTGGTAAGTTTGGGCCAGCACTGGGCCGTTACTCATTTTCTATCAGGAAACAGATTTTTTTTTTTTTTTAAGAAAAGTGATTTTGGGATTTACATGTAGTGTAGACTTGATTCTCTCTCATCCTCGAGAGGATCTACTGCCATCTACTGGAAACATTAGTATGAACACTTATGGGTGGCATTTCTTTTTTTACTCGAATCTGAATGAGCTTTCATTAGGATTGTGTGGAGATGTGTGGTTAAAACACAATTAATAATCACCGATGATGGACACAGAATGATCAGTATTTGACAGGCTATTACTTTTGAAAATAATAAGGAGTTTTACATTCGGTACTAAGTCAAGCTTCTTCTTACCTTCGCGTTGCTTAAACTTCATCAGATAAAGCGCACAAGAACCATGGGCTAATAGGAAACGGAAGATGGTAAATGGCCAAGTGAAACAAAGTAGAAGGCCAGTGCAAGATATTTATAAAACGTTTCTGTTTATTTGGATTTATCTTAGAGCTCTCTCACTAAAATAGAAAGAAACACTTTTGAAAAATGCTGACGACTGATTTACCCATGATTGGATTTAGGTGTAATAGGCCTATTCTATTTGGATTACTCTCTTATATTTTGATGAAATCTCCTTTATTTTAACATATGTATTATATTATCCTCAAATATTTGTAATTATTAGGCTATTGATTTGTTTTATCTGAAATTTAAAAAAAAAAGAAGAAGATGATATATAAATCTTCACATACAGTACCAGTCAAAAGTTTGGACACACCTGTTTCCTTCAGTTTTAGTATTTACTACTATTTCAGAATAATAATAAAGACTTTATTATCATTAACACTGTGAACACAGTGACCAAGAAAAGTGTTAAACAAATCAAAACTATTTTAGAATTCTTAACAGTGTTCCTGATGAAGCTTTGCCACACTCTCGACATCTTCTCAACCAGCTGCATGAGCGAGCTTCACCCAGGAGCCTTTTCTTAAACTTCCCCAAATAGGCCGAGCACTTGTTGTTCTGCTTCTCCTAAGTTAAACTATGTGTTTATCAAAATGTCTTTAAGACAGTGAAAAATATAGATTCAATCTTTTGACTGGTACTGTACATGCTGGTATTTTTGAAATACTAGTTCCTTGTGCACGGGAATAAAAATTCAACTCTTTGTCAACCTGCGTCTCGTGCCTGACTCTCTGCACTCAAGAAACTATTTACAACACACTATAAATACTATATGTGTTTAATAAGAAAACTGTGAACATTCAGAAACACTGCTAAGAATGATCTATAGAGGCCAGTTATATATGTACTCTGCTCTATTGCACATCGTAGCACAGTTTTCTTTTGTCTTACTTTTCCTTTGGCACACCTAGTTATTTATATTGCTGCACTACCAATGGGTTAAAGGTGAAACCAAAGAACTGTTGACATTAAGATGCGTCTCGAAACGGAACTTCTCAGAGAACCGGTTTGAAGACACTTTTTTTTTTTTTCTAAAATCACCATCGGCTACTGTACGAAGAATGTGAGCAAACCTTTCTAATCAGTAGCTTGGCTGTGGTCTTCTGTGCCAAGAAAGGCTTTAGATTTTGTGCCTGGTTGAAGCTGAATTACAGTAATCTATCTTGCTTATAACAATGTGAATGCATGAATGAGTCTCTCTCCATATTTCATTTGTGTGAAAAGATCTTAACAAACTACCCAGATGCAATTTGTTTTTAAATGATCAGCAATAATATACATATTTTTGCAATTATCTGTGCAGCAAAAGAAATCCAAATCTGTCTTTCAGCTTTAGTTATGATCTCATGTAATCTTTCACAGTCACAACCTCTAAAAATCAAATAGCTTGGCATTATTATTATAGGCATATTTACCTATCAAGGGGATTTTATAACAGAAAGTGATTATGTACTACGAGACAAAAGTGCTTTGTGAAACGAAAAATTCACGATAAGTCAAACAAACAAACACCTACATTATAGACCCTGCTCTCCTGCTTATACACCTAATTAGCACCTAATTAGCACCTAATTGGCTTCCTGATTCAGGTCTTTTGAGCGCTATAAAAGGTTAAATCTTCAACCCTTAAAGGGTTAAAGGGTTTCCCTATCAGAGAGGGTACCAGGTAGAAGCCCTTTAGGAATTGAAGAACCCTTAACTACCCAAACCACCCTTGAAGAACCCTGTTTTCTAAGAGTGTAGTTGTGAACCCCTTGGAATCACCTGGATTTGTGCATAAATGGTGCCTAAAATGTGTACGTTATCTGAGTCATAATAAAAATAGTCTGACCTAAAAAAAAAAAATTTTTTAAACCCATCATGTCATTTTACATTGCCATCTCTTTATTAAATACATTGTTTGGACTCTTAGTTAACTTCAAAACAAATTCTGTTTCATCAAAAAAGATTTCAAAGGATCTTCGAGTTAAAATGTTTGAAGCTTATAAGACTGGAAAGGGTTAAAATGATGACAGTCAAAACAGCATGTGTCCTACAAGAGCAAGGGCACAGCGTAAAATCCTCAAACAAGCAACAAAGAACCCTTCAAGGGTTTTATGATAGAGAAACATTTGTTCTAGGGTTCTACATAGAACCTTTAAGGGCTCCCCCAGAGGGACAATTAAGAACCCTGACAGGTTTCTGGATTTAACCTTTTTTTCTTTCTTTTTTTAAGAGTGGAGGGTGACAGCTAGGGTGATAGTGCAGGGCTGCTTTACTGCCTCATGGTCTGGATGGATTGTAGTTACTGAGGCACCAATTAATTTGTATCAGGAAATTATACAGAATAATGTCAGGACACTCTTCCGTATGATTTCCTTCTGTGAAACTGTCAAGGCTTCTTAAATTCCAGAACATAAAAGATTTTGGGTGAGGCAGCTTGACAATTATTTAAAACGCAGGGGTCAATTAACGACAGAAAGTCCATATTTTAAAATGGCCAAGTCAAGAGACTTTTTATGGGTCAAATACCTTCTCACAGCTGTGCAGGACTGACCAGCAACTACACTTTTAAGAAAAATGGTTTAAGGGTCCCTAGGGGGGAACTCCACCACACAGTGTGTACCTATTAGAGAGTTTTCTAGGTAGAACCCCTTTAGCAAGTTAATAAGCCATACATTCTACATACATTGGAATCAGTGGCCTTGATTGTTTAAACCATTTGTTCAAAGATATCGTGACCTTAGTGTTATAAGGTTCTATCTGGGTAAAGAGCTGTTTTGAAATATGAGCCATCAAGGTTTTGACATTCCACCTAGTAAAACTCTTAGGTACTATAATCTACATTTACAGCTCAACAAGGCCTACACTTCAAGGTTACTTTGAATTTACATTATCAAAATTCTGAGACAATTAGAAAGTGGATTTTTGAACAGTGGCCAAACACAGATATAACCTTATTATACTGTAAGCTCAAATACTGTTTGGTTTTATAAGGTTCTATCTGGCTGGTTTTCATTAAGCAATTCCCCCAATGTTAATAAATTACAAATAAACGGTATAACTCAGCAGAGAAAAACATTCTTAAACCTATTAAGACCACATTATGATCAGATATGCTTTTCTGAATGTATTCTCTAAGATCTAAAATCCAGGATATTTCACTTATAAATATGTTTTGTACCATACAATTTCATTTAAAAACATTTAACAATATAGTCGTATTAAAATACAACATACAATACATGTTTCTGTGCAACCACACATGTATCTTACAAACTTTCATAAAGTCTGCTAGCTGACCTTCAGTCCTGGTTACACTGAAAGGTTCAGTATATTAAGCATTATTAAGCATACAGTATTGCATGTAGCTAACTAATGTTGTTATTATGTTCCAATATTAGCTTTCTGCTGCGCTGAAGACTTTCTAATGTACCAGAATGTTTGCACATCGTACCAGCAAATACGGTAGACCAAAGTGTGTTTTTTTACACTTACTTTTTATTACTCTCATCTACAGCTAAAAGTTTCTTTCTCCTCCGGCTTGCCATACTGACGCTTTGAGTGCTCTCTTTTGTCAGCGCATGAATAGAATGTGAATGTTGATTGACCATGGCTGCCTATGTTGTATATTCAATCTGGATGATGATTGGCTAGCAGGTAGAACCCTATAAAACCAGGTTTATCTGAGCGTTTGGAGATATTTTTTCAAATATTACACCAAATCCCTTGCAAAATAAAAAATAAAAAAGTTTATGTGGTTAACTCATTTTCTACCAAAATGACAGATAGAACCTTATAATACTGAGGTCATATGGCACTGTAATATAGTGTGTTTGTTGTTTGTTAAATAAGACTTTTTTATTATTATTATTATGAATTAGATGAATATTAGAGCCATTCCTGCAAATTTTTACTCAACCGCAGCTTGGAGGGACCAGTCATAACCAGAACCAACTACAACTGAATCAAGCCATAGAATTGTGTTTAAAGCAGTGAAAACTGTTCCACTTATGGATCCACTTATGGATCATTATACAGTCCATTTTGAAGTGATCATGGCAACGCTGTCCAAGGGTCCCCCTCTGTAGGGGCAGAAAGTTAGAAAAGAGGTTCTTTAAGACTTTTTTGGATAGTTACGGTTTCGTAGCTTCCTAAAGGGGTTCAACTTGAAACCCCCTTTGATAGGGAAACCCTCGTGTAGAGTTCCCCTAAATTACAAACCAAAGAACCCATTAAAGTTATAGATTTATCCTTTTTTAAGAGTGCAACAGCCAATGGAAAAGTACTTGGTCATTTTCAAAAGTTGTTTTTCAACAATGAAAAGAGTATCGGTGTACTGAAATCAAATACTGTATATTATAGGAAGATTGTGTACAATCTGATATTAGAGAGCCTCTTAAATACACTGCACCTGTAAACTGACAATCTCTCTTGTTAGGAAAGCAGGAGGCTCAAATGGCTTCCCGGGAATCACAAGTGAAAGAATGTGATTCAAAACCAATGAACAATGAAAAGTCATCAAAGAGCAGTATTTCACTAAAATGTAATCCTGCTGCTTCAGTTCACTGGAATGAATTACCTTCCACTGAATTTAATTTCAGTAGGGCATGAAAGATTATAATGTTAGCAGGAACTGAAGCTGAGTAGCTCTTCAAAGCTATATTATTTTAAAATATAAACTCTTCAGCTTCTTTGGTTTATGTGGGAAAGATTCCCTTAAAGCTTCTGTAAGGCCCAAAGCGCAAAGGTCATAAAGTATCACTTCTATTCTTTGAGTGCCGTTCGATTTTACGCAATTGCTGGCCAACATGGATACAGTTAACTGAGATAACTCTGAGTTTCTTGGCTCTGCTCTTGTTACAACAGAATGTTCCTCAGACAATTTGAATGAATTCACAAGCTAGTAACTCATTAATGTAAATTACAATATCCCTCTTCTTGTGCAAGTCACTTTTAATCACCTCACGCATCAGGTGCCCATTAATATAATTCATCAACC
Organism: Olivaichthys viedmensis; assembly: GCA_028565825.1. Taxonomy (NCBI): domain Eukaryota; kingdom Metazoa; phylum Chordata; class Actinopteri; order Siluriformes; family Diplomystidae; genus Olivaichthys; species Olivaichthys viedmensis. Next base: position 6,985,774 of record JAOUQW010000019.1, on the reverse strand, counting down.
TCTTTTTGCTTCCGTCAAGCTGAGTTATTTTCAGACTTGCGTGCTCATTAATGCAAAAATTAGATTTTTCTGATAACAGCAGGCACACAGAATGCATAACCTGACGATCACAACCATATGAGGAAGTTATAAGTTATAAGGAAGTATAAGCTGGGAGAAAAACACACCAGGGAATCTCGAGTCTATTTTTTAATGTCTTCCTTGTACAAATGAAAATAGCTAAACAACTAATTTCTTCTAACAGCATGAAATGGGGAAATAAATATTTGCCAAGACCTATATGTGATTTATGGACCATGTGTATAGTCCAGTGAGGTCAGTCATGAAAAACCCAACATTGTGATGGTTGTTAAGAGGGAGTTGTCTGCCAAATGTGGTCTGAAATAAAGGCAACAACATGTTTCCCACCCAACCGCTCTGTAGAGACACAGCGTCTGGCTGAAGAAGTGCCTCCCTGGACCTCAGACATTGTGTGGGATGCTTTTTTGGACAGCATGAATATGTATGGAATATATCAATGTTCAATGAATCCTTGACTCTGTGTCATCTAGTTTAAGATGTGCATAGGATACTCTTGGAAAACAACTTAAATCTAGAACGCTTAAGGGTTCTTCGGTTGTCTCTTTGGTACTATGTAGAACCCTACCGCTAAGTGTTCCCCGATAGGAAAGGGTTCCAAGTAGAACCCTTTTAGGAAGCTAATAAACACTTAATTATCCAAAGACCCATTGAAGAGGTCTTTTTTTTCTAAGAGGGTACACTAAAAAATGACAAGATAACTCAAATGTTTCAGCCTTCCACTTTCAGAAAAAAAAAGGGTCCATCTAACACCCTAAAGGGTTCTTTGGTGCGTCCCACTGGAGGAAGCCTTAAAGGTTTTATTTAGAACCCTACAACAGAGTGTTTCCCTATCAGAGAGGGATCCAAATAGAATCGCTTTAGGAAGCAAAGAACCCTGAACTATTTAAATTAGCCTTGAGGAACCTTTTTTCGAAGAGCGTGTGGCCTCCCTGTTTCTGAGCCACAAACCCACGGCCAGTGTGGCGCCCAGACTGTGAGCTCATTGCCTCTATCACAATGACTCGCACACAGCAGAACCCCTGGCAAGCACACCGCTAGTGGGTGGACCACCAGGCTCTGTATTAACTCCAGACGTGTTGTTGGGAATCCGCCAAACGCAGGATATGACCTACACTGTGTCACAGAGCGAAACTCCAGCGTCACAGAGGGAGAGAACTGAGGAGCTCGAGGGGTGGTGAAAGGGGGAGAACTTCCAGGAAAACGTGTTTACCATGGCAGCCTCAGACACAAGCAGGGTGCCAACAACGCTGCACATGAGCAGAAGAAACACAGCAGAGCTTATGTGAGGAATCGGACTTGCAGTCCCATGGCGCAGGAAACCAAGCTCACATATCCATGACATTATTCAACCCGTGGACTTTTGTAATGGATTTTTAAAGGCTGTGCTAGATTGAAAAGAGAAATAAAACAAGCTGAAAACTTCTCGGAAAACACACATCTGCCTTGTAGTGTCTCGTTTCTTTGATGACGATCTTAAGTTCTCTAATTAAAGTACAGTATTACCAACTAGACACGACATCTCCTATTTGTGGTAACTTTTGTGAATCACTGCCTTACTGTTTTTTTGGGCAGTGGTGGCTCAGTGGTTAGGGCACTGGACTACTGATCAGAAGGTCGCGGGTGCAAACCTCAGCTCTGCCAAGCTGCCACTGTTGGGCCCTTGAGCAAGGCCCTTAACCCTCCCTGCTCCAGGGG
>JAOUQW010000019.1:6935856-6961832 GCA_028565825.1 Olivaichthys viedmensis | reverse complement strand
GTGTGTACAGATATGTAACCCCTAAATAACCTATTTTTGTCAGTAAAATAACATTGCATATTTTCTAACAACCTGTTATCACTTTGTCATTATGGGCTATTGTGTGTAGATGTTTGAGGAAAAAATGAACAAAATCTACAGTAGAATAAGTCTGTAATGTAATGAAACGTGGAAAAGGTGAAAGGGTGTGCAGACTTTCCGGCTTGACTGTATGTCTTAAAAATAAAAAAATTCAAAATGTTTATAAATTTTTTTAATTTTGGGGGTTCTTTTTTAGGTACGTTGCCATGTGGCAACACCGTACAATAGGCCTATTGAACATTTAATTATTTGTGTCACTGCTGAAGCACAGGTACACATTGCATTTGGAGCATTTAACTCTGAGGATCTCCTTTCAACCTGGAGTTTTTGCACGTTTCTTCTGTTTAATAGAATTTTCTATTTTAAAAACGGTCTATGCTCACGTTCTTTCAAAATCACTGAAATATGAGAGTGTTATATTTTAGTTGGAGGTAGGAATTTACACGTAACCTAATCATTCCTCAAAGCACATAGCTGTCTCACGTGCCTGTCTGTCTGCTAAAACTCACTCTTCCTCACTTCCTCCATCATTGGTCCACTCCTCATTGTGGCCTAGCTCATCCTCACTATGATCTATATGCCATCCTCTTCATACCCTCACCATAGAACCTTTCGGTGTGCGGGTTCTGGACAAAAATAAATGTAAACCATTATTACGAAGGCTGCATTAAATAAAAGTGGAAGAGCACATAAAATGCTCGTGAATTTATTCTTTTGACATGGGAAGGCGCACACACACACAGTTCACCTACCAGTTAAAATGGTTGAGAACACTGTTGCTAGGCAACTGGGAAGCATGGATGCTGAGCGTAAGCTAGTCTAGCTAGCATGTAGCTGTTTCATACTGAACAACGTGAAAGGGTTCTACCATATTGAGAAACGTCAACATTCAACAGCGCTATGAGAAATACGGAATCGTATTTGAACGTAGCATAGGTGTAACGTTGTAGGCGAGAGGCGGATACAAGCGGAAATGACGTTTTTATTAAAGATAAGTCAACTGAAAGTCGAATAAAGCAAACAGACAAAACAACCAGGTAAGACCGGAACACATGGAGGACCAGGTGCAGGTGGCCAAGTAAATGTTTCTCCAGGAGGGTGCACACAGCAGGGATTACATAGACAAACTGATTATTAATAATTAGTGACGAGCCGGGGCGTGAAACAAACCAAAACATAAACACGGCGCTCGTCGCCATGGGAACCGCAACGCTCGTGGAGGGGGGAACTGTGATGGACGTTTGAATGGTCTGTGGGGTCCAATCACAGAAATAAAAAGATGTAGAATTATTGATGCTGTTTCGATAAATACAATTTTTTTTTTAATTTAAAAAAATGTTTAATTCTTATTAATACAGTTGACACTAGGGAGTTTGATGTTTCAATTTATTATTGTTATTTTTTTTTTTTTTATTCAAATAATTTACTTATGGGAATAATGGGAGTTTGGTATTTGATTTAATTTTAAATAATTTAATGATCGATTCTGTTGATGCTATTGGGCATTTGACATGCCGAATAATTTAATATCAATTCCAAATAATTTCACATGATTAAAGCATGCACCGAGCACTCTGTATGCTTATGTGTGTGTGTCCCTTGTGGGTTGTGGGGTTTGTAGGTCACTGCGCTCTGGCAACACTGTGAACTGAGAGCCGCTCTCATAGGCCTATTGCAGAGTCTGTGTGATTACCGATGGGCCTGCTCTGGTTTTAGCCCCTCTATTCACAGCACAGATCATGCTGTGCTACCTTTATGGCCTTACTGACAGGACACTTTTAATTCTGAACTCTGATTGTTTCTGGGGGTTATAGATTACTGTAGATGCTTTCCGTTTAGGATGTCATAGGCCTCATTAGTTTATGAAAACTATAAGCAGGAAGGTAAAAGCTATATGGGAACTGACAGCTACTTAGTTTGATTACGTAAAAACTTTGCATCGTCTCCAGTTAAAAGGGACTTACAGTAGGATTAAAGCTGATCTGTCAGTGGCACAGGGCTAATGGGGATCTCATATCACTGCCTCTGAATCCTTTTGAACACAATACAAAGATTGTGCAGCTGTGCTTCCATTGTGAGGCCTCTCACGGCGGGATTGGGTGTCACTCATCGGTTTTCTGTTGCTGTTTGCAGGACCGTCGTCATGACCAGTCTGGGGATTTGAGCCTGTGGGGTCAGCAACAGACTGAAAGGCAGCTCTGTCCAATCTTAGGTACACAAGAGCTTAATAGATCTGGACCCAAAAGTACCTCCCCCAACAGGACTGTGTCTTTTTCCAGTGCTTGAAACAAGACACTTTCCCTTTAAAACACCTACAAAGCAGGAGCCAGCCAAGGAGAAGCTCTTTTTCTCCAACTCCACCAAGGTGAGAGCATGACCAATACCGAGAGCTATGATAAATATAGTAAGTGTATCTGGTTCTCATCCTTTTCTGTTGATTCTAGGTTATGGCTGTCTATTGGTTTTCCAACTTAATAAGTAATGTGTTTGCTTTGATATGTTGTGCAAATGAAAAATATTTAAAATGTAAAAACTAAAAACATATCCACATATATACCTTTTATACAAGCTCCAAAATGCCAATGGCTACGCTATAGACCTAAGTTTAAAAAAAACTTCTGTGATAAGATATGAATAAGCGTCTCTTTTTTCCAAGGAGGCCCGGTAGGGTCAGCTCAAAGGGTCCTCAGAGTAAAAACAGTAATAGGTGTGGCAGGAAAATGGCATCAAATATTCACGGTGGAAGAGTGCCCGCAGTAATTAAAGGACACCAACACTTCAGCTACGGAGGAACTACGTTACCCGAGTGAGCAGTCTCATGTTCTCAACAATGAAAAATAACAGGTTTTGTGTTGATAAATTAATCAAAAACAGGAAGGTGTGTTCATAAATATAAGTATGTAATGTGGATGTCTTGAAAGCTGTACACTTTAACAGTAAATTCACAATTCACTAATAATACAACATTAAGTCATTCTTTCGGGTTGACACACTCAGCTATATCAGATTGCCCTTCATTGTTTTAACCTGTTCATCAGTGTCTTTATATTGTGCTCCCAGGTCTGTCACCGTGGAGCAATACTATGACCTCACCCCATTCAAGAAAAGTAATGTTCGATTTAATGATGAGCTGTGGGTTAATCTTTTTTTGCTTACCAATATATTATACTCTTTCTGAGCTCTGTGTACTCTGATACCTGATATACTGATCTCTTATCTCTCTAGAATTCCTAAGCCAACCAATATCAACATTGGGTAAGAATATAAAAATGTTGGTGTATTCCCTTGTTTCCATAAAGTCTATGAGTTAACCAGGTTACTAAGATTATCTCACACCCTGCCTTTCCCTTCTCCTCCTGCCTATGACCCAATTTTTACTGACACTGAAGCCCAGCCCCTGTCTGTGTTTTCACAGTGAGAAACAAATTAAGGTCTCCATCCCGAGAGAGCACCCATACCAGTCGCACATATCCCGCTGTAGCATGTTCCCCACCTATCGCTGCCCAGATGACCCAGACACGGGCGTATGGGCTGCATCCAAACTTCCCATCAACCCTCTGCTTCCAGCTAGTGCTCCACAGGTCACTCTGCTCAGCAAGACTAAAGGTGAGAGAACTACTGAGCATGTGTGTGCACTGTTTTACTCTCCTTATGGCAGTGGTATTCAAACTGTTGGGCACGCCTTCCTTGGGGAGTGCAAGTGAATTGCGAAATATATTAAAATAATGTACACACAACCTTTATTACTCTCAGACACCTTTAAATATATGAAATAAGCCTATGCATTGTTATTTTCGCAAATAGCAAAAGAACCTCAGGAAAGTTACGTGCAGACCACGTACATGGGCTATTTGGCTATAACCAGAAGAGCACACACAGCAGTTTTGTTACAGTCATAGAGAAATTTCTTGGAGTAAGTATTAGAAAGCAAAAATATGATTCAACTAAAAAAGCAACAACAAAAATGACCAAAACAAGAAAATATAACAACGCCTACTTAGAATATGGATTTACATAATTTATGGTCAACGGTGAGGTTCGGTCCTTTTATGTGATGTGTGCTAAATATATTGTGTTTTATGTGCTTATATTTTGGGTGGGTGGAGCTTGGGGGGAGGGGGGAAGTCATTGGAACTGTACCAGAGTTTTGGGGGGTCTGGGCCCCATTAGAAGAACTAAAATATTACATTTTAAACTTAGGGTTAAATTCTTAAGTAGGGGTTCTGGTTAGGTGTACAGTAATATACAGGTAAATGAATTCCATGCATAAAGAGCAACAGATGAGTTTGGGTATATGTGAAGGAAAAAAGAGAGAAACAAAAAGAGCGAGATCTTAGTGACAAATGTTGCTTGGTTCTCAGGGACGCCTTATCGTCATGAGTTACTTGACATTCCCATGGAAACCAGAAGGGATGCTGCAACATGGCCTGGACCAACTGGCTTTCAAATTGTAAGTTACATAACTGTCGAAGGTATAGTTTTCGCTGGGGACAAAGCCTATTTAGCCATTTTTCCCTGTAACCTCTAGCTACTGTAACTTGGAGAATTAATCCAATTTTGTCTGCTGTTAATTTTGTTAAATGTCATATAGTAACATTACCTACCACGTCACTGACAATGCTGAGCACCAAGCTAGGTGGTACATATTTTGTTATATTTATATTCTGTATTTTTGTTATAATTATATTTTATTCTAAAGCCAAAACTATGCCCCTTGGCTGATAACTTAAAACAGGTTTTAATGCAGTCTCACCACCAGCTTCAAATTACATGATCATTCAAACAATAAATTGTACCTTAGATGCTTGTCTGTGATAGCCACCCTTACCCTCTGACCCTCAGCACACTAAGCCGGTAAAAGGAGAGACTCAGGTATTTTACCCCAAGGCTCCGAAGACGTTGTGCCCAAATCGGACTTTGCGGGACTGGAAAACCACGCTGGATGAGCGGACTGCCAATGTGTTGCGCAACCTGGGGAAGGCCCAGTGGCTCACTTCATATCAGCTACACTACACAGGTGTAACAGATCTCATAACAGTACAAAGGGTGTCAACAAAATACATCTGAATACAGTATAGATAGGTAAAGTTTAGTTTTATACCTGAAGGAAACAGGATCTTAATCCCGGAGGTTTCCCATGTACATAAGGCACTGCTATTTAAGTGTGAAGACGAAGGGAAGTTTAAGTCCTCAATGTGCTATTACAGGTGTCGGTGGGAATCCCAGAGAGTGCATTTGGATCTTTTATTTGACAGGGATGATTTGAGGGTTCCTGTCTTCCAGAATAATATACGCAATGTACCAGTCAATCAGGATGCCTGCACACTCTCATAAAAAAGGTACTAAACTGTACCACGCCTTGTCGCTGGGGTGGTACCCTCAAGGGAACATCTTTTGTATCTTTAGTATGTATCTTTTACCTGGAAACGTTAATAGAGTGTACCTTTAAAAATGAGTTAAGGTACATAATAGGCTTTTAGAGTAACACTTTTAAAGGTACACTACATGCATCTTCCCAGGTAAAAGATACATACTAAAGGTATCAAAGATGTACCCTTGACAAGGACAGATACAGTTTAATACCATTTTTTCTGAGAGTGCAGAGTCACAAGTGGAACGTCAAGCAGAACTAGCTGTTCAAATTCTGAACTGCTCGAAAATGCTGTCTGTCTATTCAAAACAATGCAATATCAGTACTTGTATGTATCAGAGGTGTGTGATTGTGCTGTTGTGCACCAGGGCAGGGATTTACGATAGAGTTGGCCGCACCTTTATTGGGTACAAAAAGACAAATGTTAACAAAAAAATATATTTCTTCTTTAATTTGTTACTACAATAGAAAATGTACAAGCAGACACACCATAAAAAAACATACTGAAATTAATTCATCTGAAAGGTTTGCATAAATTAGAGACTTACCAACAGTAATATTCACATTGGTAAATGACACTTGGATTTGTATATTTGCTAGAAATTGACAAATATAGCTTTCTGGGCTCCCTTCCAGGCACCGGGCCCACTAACCCTATAAAACTGGATGACTTCAATGAGAAGACAATCAGCTTGATTACAGGAGAAATGAACCCTTACACAACACAGCTGGTATAAAACACATATGCAGTACCATTTAAAAACAGAGATTAGGTATAGATGACTGCTCAGCCTTGTCTGACCCTTGTTTTTCAATTTAACCATTTAACCATCAAGTCTTTATATCTCTCATTTTAATCACTGTTTCCCCTCTCTGTTCTCTGACATGTATTTGGCTGTCTGAATGAACACGGGATGCTGTACTTTAATGTTTGTCTCAGAGGGCGCGATCTTACCCAGTTTTCCTGCCCCCTCGACCACTGGAGGGACGCAGGGCAAGGATCCTGCAGAACCAACGTCATCTGGAGAGCACATACCCTCCCCACTCACCTTCCTTCCCCCCAGAGCCTCCTGCCACACACCTGGTTTCTACACAAACACTGGACACTACTTCTATTCAGGACAATACACAGCGTATAGCACATAATGCAAGTCTCGAGGCGGAGGTGTTCAAAACTAACAAGGTTTATGAATCCAGTCAAACATGTCAGGTGGCAAGACACAATGCTGTATTTAACAGCACTGCCTACGTGTGTGAAGTGTGCTGGGAGATAAATTGTGTTTGCAAGCCATCTGAGTCAGACGGCACTAAACCACAAACAAGCATCAACAAGCCCTCTGAGACAGGAAATGAGACAGAAAACACCAAGCTGGAACCGGTTCCTGCACAACACACCTTTCAGCCTGCGCTGCACGAGATGGAAAGGAGCCAGAGAGATTCATTCAATAACAGAACCCAGAACTATGTAGTAGGAAAGAACCCCTTTGAGCTTAATCCCCTAGCATCACCCAGTGCAGAGGAGACAGATAGGCTTATGGGCTTGGAGCAAACAGTGAAAGAATCAGAAGAGAGAATGAAGTGGGGTTCTTGTACTGTCCCCTCTATCCGTCCCTGCTCCTCCAGCGGCACCTTTGGGCAGAGAGTGAGGAGAGGCACCAGGGATTTGCGGTCTGATCTTCTGGAGCTTCAGGACTCCTTTAGCCGGACAGAGGCCCACCGACGCTTCCATGAGTCCCTGCAGGATGCCACCGTGGACCTACGAGACAACCATCACATCGGGAGAAAGCACTTCTTCTATGGCTTCAACTCCTACTACTTTCATAACTGAAAACCTAGACACAGACTAAGAGCTGCTAGGCAGTGAAATAAATGTTTGTTTTGCTGAGCTTAGTCTTTGTCTTTTATTGCTGCATAACAGAGGGAATCTTTGCACAATTAGCTGCTATAGTGCAGTCTAAACAAACCTCAGGCTGCCTTCTGGGCTGAGAATTAAGTCAGACTATGCTAATAAACATTCCATTGTCTATTTTTCATAATTCTCTTTTTTTTCCTTGTGTATATGTGAGTTTAAGTATAATTTTTGCCTCAAAAATCATCTGCAGTAACCATAGTGCTGAATAATAACTTTAGTGTCCTTAAGGCATCAAAGCCAGCACTGTTACTTTACATGTAGTCAGACTGAGTGCTGAACACAATTTTGAGAATCTGCAGTCCATTTCTGTAGGAAGGTGCTACGCTGATCTTAGCCTTTCTGCTAACAATATTCTGTTCATTCCCACTCTCATTAAAGCTCTTTCAAACCAGTGAAAAGCATGACTCGCAGGAGTGATGTGTATGTCAGCCCTGTGTGCAGCCTTGAGGAGACAGCACATCCTTTTGTTCTGCCTTGCTTGAGCTGAGTCTTGTCTGCAGAGGCATTCCAAAAGGCTGAGCTGTCCTCTGCGCTACTGAATGTTCCTATTCATATACTCTTTGCATGCAGCGATATTCATCTTTAGAAAAAGTGTGCTATTTATTGGGGTATCTATTCTACTGAGAGGCCTTCATTAAACATTGGGTCACTTTGATATATTTTTCAGTTAAAGAGAAAGCTTTCCATTAAGGCTGGAATATGCATTTGGTGCCTACAGTGTTAGGAAGACTGTGTTGTACTCAGAAAGCAATGACAAATCAGTGAGAACTAACTGCTTTCCACTTATGTCATATTAATGTAATTACAATCCAACTCATAAACCAAGATTAAATCTGGATCGCACACATGCATTTAATTATGAATTATATAAGCTGGAAATCAAACTGTTATTTATTGGTACAATCATTTGTTTATTTCCATGATAATGTATTTGTCCTGTGATTTAGTCTATAACATGCCCAAGACAAATAAAAATCATAGAAGAACTAGGGTAAACCTTGAACTGAGTTTTTACCCCAGTGCTTCTATGAAAAACGCTTAGACAAAATCGTCAACACTGTTTAAAAGCACATGTTCCATTTAAGCCCTATGGCTTTTTAAACATATTAATAACTTTTATTACCTTTGGAAATAATTTCAAATGCAAACAAATATCCACTAGATGGCAGAAATAAACCATTATTCTATCATTTTTCAGTCTGGGTTCTAAGAGCCTTCATCTCCACGTGTTCACATCCTGACTAGAAAGTGATCAACCCTGTTCCTGAAGAGCTACCTTCCTACAGGATCCACTCGATCAGTCAGACCAGCTCTGTTAGATCAGGGCTGGAAGTGAATTCTATATGAAGGTAAATTTCCAGCAACAGGTTTGCCTACCTAAAACATGAATATTACAGAATAAGAAACCATTTATAAAGTTATTAAGGTCATTAAATGTGATGCATGCCATATTTTACCACTGGATAAAGAAACTCTTGTCTCATCTAATACTGAACCACCTTTTTTTTCACCATTGGATTTCTGTAGAAATTCTGTTGGATTCCTCATGACATTTATGACAGAGACACACCCATGTGCCTCCTGGATGAATTAAATCCCAGGAAACCCCTGCACTCTTACCAGTGGCAAGTGCATTAAGGTGGTTATTAGAAGACTGCAGGCTTGCAGTGTGGTAAAAGCCCACAAGGCTTATGCAATCATGCACATACCCACTTATGATGAATGAGTGCTTGTTTGTGTGACACACCTGAGCCCTCTCTGTGATGAGGCAGTGTGTAATACCCCAGGAATGTGCTAATAATACACATTCCACGCCAAACACACCCCCATAATAGTCATGTTGGACCATGACTAACAATATCCAACCTGTGCAGTTTTCTCATACATCCAATATCTAATACCGCAGACAATCTTGTTGACTTGATAAGATAGAGGGGGCTTCATTTGTAGGAGTTACAAAATGTTTTTTCTTATGTCTTTTTTAAACATATGGAATGAATGTACAGAAAAAAGTATTCACTGACTTTCCTCTATAATGTCCACACTCTAACAAGACAGAAAGAGAAGAACCCTGTGACTTCACATACATTGGCGCTTTTTAAAGAATGGATGACTCCATGAGGGATTCACTCATTTGTATCCATGCATGAAACCTTCAGGATCACTTTCATTCCTCTTATTGGTGTTGTCATGGTGATCAAGGGACTATACCGGGTATAAATGAGCAGATGTAGGCCACATTTAGCAGGATGATATGGCATTCTGTAGACATGGTGGCAAGTGTTTCACTGAGTGGAATTTTTGTGCAAACAGCTAGCATTTGGGATTTTTAAACAACAGAATGCAATATCAGACTTTGAGTACACCAGTGGTCTTGTCCAGACCTCAGATAAAATATCAGTTGAAGGGCTTTGAATATTTCGAAACAATTTAACCACCCTATCAGATTAAATCACAATGCCTGGTGAATGATGTGACTTTGAGCCTGTTTTGGCTGTATGTAATGAGGAACCAGGGAGATCCCCAGGTACATGGGTAGGTCAAAAACACGAAAGAGCAACTCTGTCTGCTGGGATTTGAGTCCAGAAATAAAAAGCACACCTCGATCTAATTTTCAAAATCTGCAGTCCTCCATGCCAGCCTACAACGTCTCATATCTGAAACGCAAATGTAAGGTTTTAAATCCCAATAAATATGAACTTTGCTTATACAGCTATTTTCATTTTAGTTCCAGAATCTCAACGTGCTTCATACACTCTTAGAGAAAACAGTTCCTCGAGGGTTCTTTGAATAGTCAAGGGTTCTTAACTTGCTAAAGAGGTTCCACATTTGGAATCCTCTCTGATAGGGAAACCCTCTGTTGTAGAGTTCTACATAGAATCTTTAAGGGTTCCCCCAGAGGGTCAAACTGGAGACACTTTAGTGTTCCAGAGTTAACACTTTTTTTTTTCAAAGCCTACACATAAGACAAGAATGGGAGAGTAGGATAAAGAAAAAGAGAGAGAGAGAGAAAAAATGACAGACGTGAATAAAAATCTCCAGTGCTAAGGAAGAGTATTGGGCCAGAAGCAAATAGACACCTCCAATAAGAACCCATTTGCAGTTCATTCAAATGAGCAGCCCCTTTCTGGGAGATGCTACGGCGGCGTCACGGAAGGACGTGGTCAGCGAGTCATAAGCCCCGCCCATTGCTGCAATGCACATTACCATTGGCTACGAGGTGTGTCAATCACGCTCTGAACGCTCAGCGCCGCCCGGCTGTGGGCTGCTCTTTCTGAAGGTAGGCGCTCGTCGGGCATGACATCCTCTGCTACTCTGTAGGTGATCCGCCGCACTGAAACTTGCAGCATTTTCTCTATCAGAAGAAATGGTTGCTTTTACTGTTACATTCCAGCTCATATTAGTGGGTAGATCATCGCTATATACTTCTTAGTGTTTCATTGGGGTACTGCGAAGCTGTTGTATTACTGTTTTACAGCGAGGTAGTTGCGTTGAAACTTCGTCTGTTGACTCCTTAAAGCCTCCGAACGCACAGATACCAGTTCACTTTCCGTCTTTCCCGGAAATCGGATTTGATACACACTTCTACACCTTGTGTACGGGTAAGTTGACGAGATCTTACACTATGTCATGCGTGCTGATTGATGATCCACCGCTTCTCCAAGTTTGTGTCGTGTTGTTAACCTGCGTGCCATGCGATCCAGGAGCAGGTTTTTACCTGACTATGCTATTAGATCTAAGCCCTGAGCACAACTTGGAAGAAGAAAAGAAAGAAAAGTAGGCTATCCAAAACACAGTACAGTCTTAGAAAGAAAAAGGAAAAAAAAATACGTTTCTCATGGGTTCTTTGGATATTTAAGGTTTCTTTTTTCTTGTAACCTTCTCTGAAAAGGAAACCCTCTGCTGTAAGAGGGTTACATGGAACCTTTAAGGGTTTCCCCAGAGGGACAAACCAAAGAACTCTTAAGGGTGCTTGATGAAACTTCTTTTTTTTCTTCTTCTAGGAGTGTAGTCATAACTGATTGTGTCAAGTGGTCAAACTAAGCGGTGTCGTAGGCTCAGGGATTCCAGACCAGAAGGTATGATGAATGATGACGATGAGCCTTGACTTACTGTTTTGGGCTCAGTGTTCATACTACTAAGATAAAGGTGGGCTGGGGATTTTTAAGTCAGAACCCTTTTTTGTAATATTTAGTGAAATTCTACTTGCATCAAGGGTGCCGGAATTTTGGGCTCCCTGACAGGTTAATGCGCTGTTCCCCACCCCCATGCCCCGTCGGACAGTTTCTGCTGCTGGGGTTCCCTTTGGGCCCCCTGTCTGCTTGGGCCGTTGAAATCAAACCCACCCACCCCCCACCTTGGATAATGGCAGCTGTCAATAAAATGGGAGAAAATACAAATGGTGTGGGCCACCAACATGCAACCAGTCAGGACAAGGAAGCGAGGCAGCTCTACCTGTCAGCTGTCAATCATCTTGCTTGTCAATTTAGAAAGCTGCCCATCTTGCACTAGCATTCAGGTGTTCTAGCCTAGGCATGTGTTTTTAAGCGCGTGGCTTTGGAGGTAACACTGAGGGCAGGGGCTGTATTTGTTTGAAGTTTGAGTTTCAAAACAGCTAGCTTCAGCTAACTTCCGCTAAAATCACTGACTATACCTCTAAGCGTTCTCTCTGCTACCAAGTAACTAGCCTACTGTCATCTCTCGTCGTACACGCTGCGTCTGAAATTACATACTTCTACTCTAAAGTACTCCAAAATAGTAGGCAGAAAGATAGTGTGTCCAAAGCTATAGTATTTATCAAATTGACAAAAAGTACCCGAATGCCATACTTCATCCGTTTAAAATATGAAGTTTATGAACACTATACAGTATTCAATCGCTTAATTCCAGCGGTGTGGAGGGTGTGACTTCTGGGGTGATCGGTCAGCTTTGAGAAAATGAAGGATGCAGGTGTAGGGGAAATAGGTGAGCACCAGAAACATAGGTGAAATAGTGCAGGTGCTCCGCTTAATCAGTCTAATTTAATTATCAGTTTCATTTAATAATCAGTCTCATTTAAATAATCAGTCTCATTAAATTATTTATAATTAATTAAATCAAAATGATAAAATATGAGATTAATAATAATAAAAATAATAATAATCAATTAGGTTCTGAAGGATTAGAAGGTTTGGAGTTCTAAATAGTTTGACTTCAGGCAATACCTTAGTGATAATACAAAGCAACAGGGTTCAACAAAATTACATTTATTGAACACAAAACAGTTAAAACACAGACAGACAGTAACCAACTACGGAATCCTAATCTAACTATGACTAAACAACAAAGTACGTGTGCGTGTATCCCTAAGAATGTGTGTGTGTGTGTGCGTGATTTAAATAAAACTATGTCTCTTTTACAGTTGCCAAGTCATTCATACATAACATTTCTTCAAACAATATTATGTGAAAAACAAGAGGAAGATGTTTACTGCCTAGATTCAATCTTACTATGAGTCGCGTGCTCGTTCGTTGCCGCGCGTTAAATGGTGCAACTCGCGGGCTGGTTTTGAGCGCGTTACAAAGTTCTGATGAAATCGTTGGCCTGAAGCTTGATGCAAGAAATGATTCGTCCGTACCAAGGCATTTTCTTCCCGGCGTAGAAATACGTCTTGGTCCGCTGGCCGATTTCATAGCAGAAATTCTCTTTGGCTCGCGGTGTCTAACTTTGGAGGTCTGGCCGTCGCAAAGTTTTCAGCGTCAACTGCTCTTACAGTTGGAATAAACTTGCGAGTGAAAATAATAAACGAGGTTGCAGTGTAGCGAAGATTAGTCTTGTTGCACTTCCGGGTACAAACAAAGACCTTGGGCCTTCCATTGATTTAAAAAAAATTAATAAAAAAAAAGGAAAGAAAGGAGTGCGGCTCCGGAAGCCGCGAGAAAGAGAGAGATATCAATCATCCCTTAGTCCAGCTGGGGAGCCACATGTCTCACCAGTATGAGGTATGGGGCTACGTCCATCTGTAACCCGATCTGGTTTACTGTGCGAGTACAGTAGCAGAAGGGCGCCCTTTATCTGTGGATGCATGGTACCTACATTTGATACAACACTAACTTCTGTAATTATCTTTGAGTAATTGAGTGTTGCACTCTCTTCTCATTACACTTAATACTAATCATCTTCTAAAACTTCCATTTCCACACATTAAAATCCTGTATGGAAAAAGCGTGCTTATATGTTGTTTGCTCTGCCTGTTATATTAACATTAATATTATAACAAGGATAGTTATGCAGTATTTTACTCCGTGTTACTTCAGTCATCAAACATACTTTCAAGTATTGTGAAGACAAAAGACCTAAATGAGGGTCATGCATGATGATGATGATGATAATAATAATATGCTTAGTTTTTGAATATGTGAAGAATGCTTGTTTTCTGATGTTCTATCCATGTGTCTGGCTGCAGGCACGTAATGTGCAGACCGCAGAGGTGGTGGCCATTAAAAAGATGTCCTACAGTGGAAAACAATCCAATGAGGTGAATAAGTTTGAGATTCTCACCAGCATTAGAACTAACCCTTGGTAGCTTCTGTCTGAATTCATAATAAGTTTATCTTTTTATTTAAGCCATAGCAGTAAAGCTTTGACACTGTATTTGGACTGCCTAATTAAAATATTAAATATGTAAATAAAATGAATGACTTTCCCCCCCCTTTTTTTTAAAGCAGGTTCAGAGATTTCTTCAAGTTTTCTGTCTGCTTTTTGTCTTTAATTCTGAATACAGAATACTGTTGAGGGAAGATATCCCAACTGTGGGGTTCTATGACCATCACACTGCACTAGAAAAATTGCTACTAGACTTGCATTGCACATGATGATTGTGGCTTAATCTTACTAAATTTATTTTTCTCCATGTGTGAAAAAATTAGCTTTGAGAGAATTTTTTTAAGTATTAACTGCTAAGTACATACTCACCAGTTCCTTATCGTTATTTGTTTGGCCTTACTGGGGCTCACCTGTAAATTTCCCATAGTCTAAGGTGGATTAAACAATTGGCTTGTATGTCTCAGACTTTTTCCTAAGGTATCCAAGATTGTTGGCTTAGGATTAGGATGCTCAGGGCTAGGGTTGCAGGATAACTCATATTTGTATCGTTATCGCGATACGAGTTTCCACGAGAAACGCATTGTAAAGGGCTGCGATAACAGGACGGCTTGTTGAGTATTAGGCCTAATATTTGCAAAAGTAACATTTATTTATTTTCAGCATCAGTATTTTGCTGCACATACAGTCAGATACACAATACATTGTAACTTTAGTCTAAATTTCTTGCATCTCTCATTGTCATCACTGTGTTCACCAACTTTATTGCATGTTGCGTTTTTTTAAATCCATATTGTCCAGCCCTACTTGGGGCCAATGTTAGTCCGCTCCTGCCGTTGTAGCCAGGATTTTGGTGTAATACCCGAGTGAAGTAGTGAAGCCGTTCATAGCTCATCAGTAGCAGGCTTTTCTTTATTTTAGATGAGCAGTAATCTCGAGATGGACAGTGTATTAATGTGAAATGAAAATGGTTAATGGCAATGGTTTAACTGTGTTTCCTATTTACCCCAGAAATGGCAGGATATCATTAAAGAAGTGAAATTCCTCCAGAGAATACAGCACCCGAACAGCATAGAGTATAAAGGATGCTACCTACGGGAACACACAGCATGGGTAATGGCAGATGACTGTTTGTCTTTGTCCATCTCCGTCTCACAACACACACCTGAAACATCCTCATTCATCCGACTTTAGCTCTGAATATTTATTCTGAATCTCTTTTTCAGCTTGTAATGGAGTACTGTTTGGGTTCAGCTTCCGACCTCCTTGAAGGTAAGCTGCCAAGTTTGACCAGGAATATGTTAATATGAATTCATGATAATTCTTCTGCGTCATGTTTTACATAATTAGAATGCTTACTTGCTAGTTTTGACCCACACGGTGATATCAATATTGGAACACCTGCAGCATAAAAAAAAAAGGGTATTAAAATTGACTGCAATTACCAGCATTCCTGCTCATTTTTGCTTACGTGGATTAAAGTTCTCAGTCACTGTGAAAGATTTCTGTCATCTTATAGTGGTCATTTTTGAGATGTATTGTATATTTGTGAAAAAAATTGTTTTGCGGTTGGTGGGTGGGGTCCAGCCAAAACAGTTCTGGTGCAAAATGGGCTTAATCCGCAAAACCAAGGTACCCGATTTGTGTAGATTGTAGGATTTAAAAGGTTTAAGGCCTTTAATCGAGTTTTACTGAACGTTATTGGAAATGTACTTACCTCTCTTTGTCCCGCAAGCTTCATATCTGACCACCCGCATGAGGGTAACCCCCCACACACACTTTTTTGTTTGTGGGCATCGGGACCTCTAGCCTAAACAACAATACATTTAATCAGCAAAGGCCTTTAGATAGAACAGTTATTAATATATGGTAGGGCTGGGTGATATGACCAAAATATCATATCATAATATTTTTCCAAAGCAACTTTACATGAGTTATGCATCACTTCTTAAGGACCGCAACTATTGAGTTTACGTAAGTTTTTATCTCCATTCAGATTGTTGACTCTTTGCACATGCTCAAAATAAATAACATTAACATATTCTATAGAAGAACACGGATCAATCAGAACGCAGTATTATATATAATTTTCAGGATTTTTATTACACTGAACAATGGGGAAACAACGAAACATTCAATTTCAAAAACTGAACATTGAAAAACATATATGGAACCTGCAAATCTGGGTAAAATAAAACTTTTCATTGTGAACTTTTAAGTTTACAAGGAAAAAGAAACGTCCCAAGTTAGCCTTAATATGTGTTATATAATATATATTAATATATGTTAAGTACAAATTAGATTCTTTTCATTTTATTATTTTTTTAAATAAAAATTTCGTTAATTGAAAAAGTTAGGTATACGTAGCAAATACTTTTACAATGACTAACTGTCACATCAGAAAATCTTGCAGAGCACATGAACTCAAGTTTCACAGAATCCTCAGCATCTCACGTCACCACATGCTTCAATACAGAACACGGACTACAATTCACATGATCCTTCACAGGACACATACTCTCCTTCACAATCGTCGGACTTCTGATCACACACACACACCTGTTCTCAATCACCTCTCAGTATAAAAAGCGCACACGCACATTTTGTAGTGACGATTCCGAGTCGTGTTTTGATGTTATTGACGACCCGGTTTGATTTTGTTAGTTTCTTGTTACTGAATCCGCCTCCCCTCCGTGATATTCTGTTTGCTGATTGCCTGACCTGTCTGTCTCTCACTTCGAGTTTCCGCCTTGCCCTTTAGTTTGACGCCTTGGTTAAATCGTTTAAGTCCGCTCTTGCATCCGACACCTGCACTGCTCCGTGACAGCAACTTTTAATATGTAACGGAAAAATACTGTTGAAGGTATTGCAAAAATGCATACCTTTAGGGGAATCAATACCGTTATACCTAAAAATAAGGTATACCGCCCAGCCATATGGAAAATGTTAAAAATGAATAAATTATAGTTGGTATAATTTAATAGCTGATTGCATGTAAAATAACTCTTGGTGTCAATTCATATGCACACCTGATTGTAATTAATTTTCGCTGTCACCGGTATACACTATAAATCCATCATTGCTGCTTACGGAATATATTGTGAACTGCAGTAACGAAAATACTTAAAATTATGGTTAATTATAAAATGTAAATATGATTGTTTTTAACTGTGGTTTTGAGAACGAGTATTCGGGTACTTGTTCAGAAACCCCAACGAGTATTTGAAGCCTGTAAAATGCCATTGGGGCCAGCCCTAGTAATTCATGCAAAATTTACCGCTGTACTCTAACACATTCTCTTAAATGGAATGTGTGGCACAGACCTGAATTTTCATTCCACTGAACTCA
This sequence comes from Olivaichthys viedmensis, assembly GCA_028565825.1. NCBI lineage: Eukaryota > Metazoa > Chordata > Actinopteri > Siluriformes > Diplomystidae > Olivaichthys > Olivaichthys viedmensis. The sequence continues at coordinate 6,944,538 of JAOUQW010000019.1, read as the reverse complement.
AACGTTTGAGGGGTCCACATGTCCTCTAACGTTCAAATGACTCTCTACAAGCAAATCTCTGTGTAGCCAATAGAAGAGCAGTAGGCACGTCTGTTTGAGAGTTTTTTGCTGGTCGCTTTGTTGCTTCAGCAAAACTTCTACCTTCCTAAAAAACATGGGAAAAGAAGAGCATTGAAGCAACAGAAACACTACATCTATGTACCAGGTTGTTTAATAAAAGCATGTTGTACTTACGTAGCAGTTGGGTTTTCATAACTTCTAGTGTACAGAAGTGCACCAGCGGTGAATTAACACTTACAGTATTCATATGAGTCCAGCTAGGAACAGCTAAACACTGTAAGAGTTAATTCAACACTCAAGGTGTAAAAATAAAGACAGGGTTTTTTGCTGTGTGTGATATTGGACCCTAGCAAAATGAAATCTTTATTTCATATTTGTATATATTTGTTCAGACCCCACACCCCCGACGGACACACCTCCACACCCCACGGAACGAAAACTGTCCAAGGGGGCGCAACCAAATAAAGTTTCGGTTACGAGGATACTTTTTTTTTTTTTTTACTAATCCCCTGTGCTCAGTTACCAGGCCTTCTAATAAATATCAATGTTTCATATTACTAGTCTACTAATAGTCATTGTTCTATTTTCCCCAATTATTTGTGTCCTCATCCAGTTGCTGTAATTTTACAAGTTTGATTCACTTTTCCTTTTCCATTCTTATTCCACAGTTCACAAAAAGCCCCTTCAGGAAATGGAGATTGCAGCTATCACCCATGGTGCTTTGCAGGGGCTTGCCTACCTTCACTCTCATAACATGATTCACAGGTAGGTGTTTCTGTATGTATCTATCTCTGCTTCTATCTTGGTGTATAATATGCATGACTCCTGCTAGTACTGACCCTCATCATCTTTTCTTGCACCTCACAGGGATATAAAAGCTGGGAACATCCTGCTTACTGAACCTGGACAGATCAAACTGGCAGACTTCGGTTCTGCCTCCATCGCCTCTCCAGCCAATTCCTTTGTGGGGACGCCATATTGGTGAGCACAGAGGGTGTCTGTGTCTAAACTACTCACTACTTGTCTCACTACTTGAACGTAGTAGCTCATGTCTGCCTACTCCCCTCTCCTTTCAGGATGGCCCCAGAGGTGATTCTGGCCATGGATGAGGGACAGTATGATGGAAAGATAGATGTCTGGTCCCTTGGGATCACCTGTATAGAACTAGGTGAGTGGTAATGTATAGATAATGTATGTGTCTGAGTTCAGAGTGAAATCCTTTATCTCATCTTTGTTTCTTCCTGTTGATGCAGCTGAGAGGAAGCCCCCTCTGTTCAACATGAATGCAATGAGTGCCTTATACCATATAGCACAGAATGACAGCCCAGCACTGCAGTCTAGTGAATGGTGAGTCTGCAATGCACATGAACAAAGACTTTGCAGTAGTTTTTGCCATCCATGATTCACCAGCAGTCCATGGACGCATCGGCTTGTTCACTGTGAAAACATTTACAGTCTGTTTACTTTGTTTTCTGTTTCCTAGGACGGATTACTTTAGAAATTTTGTTGACTCTTGCCTTCAAAAAATCCCCCAAGACAGGCCGCAATCCGAAGATCTGCTACAGGTGACCACTAACCGTACATTTGTAGAATTTGAAACAAATTTGCTGCAACATTGTTATACTAAAAGCACAAACTGGATTCTACAGTATATTCATATATGATAACTGGTCCCAAGTCCATCATGAGTGAGTTAATTGCTTGTCTTTTGCAATGAATTATCTGTGACTAGGTATGCACTGATGTGATACTGAGTATCAGTATCGGGGCCAATATTGGCCTGAAACGCTGTATCGGTATGGGATTGAATTTGATATATTTAATTGACATCCAATCCCCTGGCGTATTTAATGCCATGAACATGCGTGATGTCGAACAGCATCATGCACGTGAACATGGGACACAAATGATCTTTAAGCCTGCCGCCATCACACCGGTGATGTTTCGCATAACTCTTACAGAGTTGGCTTGTTTACTAAGAGGATGTCAGCAGAGATATTGGCTGAGCTTTGATTACAGTACATGGATTGGTGCATTGAACTTTACCATTTGAGACAGTATTTGTATTGTTTACATTTAATTGTGGAAAAGGAACATAAATTCTATCTCGGTTGTGTTTAATGCAGCACTTTGTTTCTCTATTCACTTCAAGAAATATTGCAAATGTCTTTGCAATTTTTAGGGTGTATTTATTGGCGGGAATAACAATAATAAAACTACTTGACTTGACTTGAACTTTCCCACTGTGCACACAGCACGCCTTTGTTCAGCGAGAGAGACCAGAAACTGTCCTGATTGACCTGATCATGCGGACCAAGGACGCAGTTCGGGAGCTGGACAACCTGCAGTACCGCAAGATGAAGAAGATCCTCTTTCAGGAGGCACACAACGGGCCAGCCACCGAGCCCCCAGAGGGTGACGAGGTCAGGCAACTGCACTCCAACCTCTAAATCCTAGCAGATCTTGCAAATACCAAAACACGCCTAAAATTCTGCTCTATGGTGTTACGACAGGCTACTAAGACTTTGGTCCAGAATCTTTTTAGTTGCCCTTGGTTCAAAGGCAAGTTTCTATGTGACAAGGAACTGTAAGAACCATGCATTTCTAAACAGCTTGCACTGTGTGTGTAGGACCCTGAGCACGGCGCCGGACGTACAGGCACAGTGAACAGTGTGGGCAGTAACCAGTCCATCCCCAGCATGTCCATCAGTGCCAGCTCTCAGAGCAGCTCTGTCAACAGCCTGCCCGATGCTGCGGACGACAAGAGTGAACTGGATCTGATGGAAGGAGACCACACCGTCATGTCCAATAGCTCTGTCATACACCTCAAACCTGTATGTTTACATCACTCTTCCTCAACCCCTACCCAGTTTCCTGTTCTTCTCAGAAAAGACAGACAAGTCCTTAAAATAATCACTGTGTACAGATTTTGACCTGCCTCAGTTTGAACAGTATTAACTGTTCCACAATTCTAGCATTAGCTGAGTTTTCTTACAGTTATCATCATCATCATCTCGGAGAACAGCTTCACACGTCACAAATGGTGCATCTTCGAAACTGAGAAGTCGTGAATGGCAGGTATGATTAAGTCTCAAAATTCTTTTTGGTTTGTTTGTTGGTGTTGACAGGAAGAGCAAGAGGTATACCGTGATGACCCAGAGGCACGCAGTCATCCCTCTGAGGCGCAGGCAACTCCAGCACAACCACCCCAGCGCAAATACCACCGCAACCGTGAGCACTTTGCCACCATCCGCACAGCCTCACTGGTGAGTCACGGCTCCCTTTTACAGTTATTCTGGGAGTAACGTTTGTGTATTTTCAGCTTCAGAACTTGACTCTTAGTATTGGTTTAGTGTTGTTTTTGATATAAAAATGAGAGAGAGAGAGTGAGTGATTTGTTGGTCACAACTTTTTTTGCCTTCCCAGGTGACGAGGCAGATGCAGGAACACGAGCAGGACTCTGAGCTGAGGGAGCAGATGTCTGGCTATAAGCGCATGAGACGGCAGCACCAGAAGCACCTGATGGCTCTGGAGAACAAGCTTAAGGCTGAGATGGATGAGCACAGGCTGAGGCTGGACAAGGACCTGGAGACTCAGAGGAATAGTTTTGCAGCCGAGATGGAAAAACTGGTCAAGAAACACCAAGCAACCATGGAGAAAGATGTAAGCATGCATTGGCTTGGTAAAACTTTTTTTTATTTTTTTTATATCAGTTGCCTTCTCAAAATGATTAACATTTGCCACACATTCCTACCTAACAGATAACAGACCACAGATGTGTTATGTGTGAATATTACCCATTTGTATTCTTTATTTTACTCTGGTGTTTGAAGGCCAAGTCATTTGCCAATGATGAGAAGAAGTTCCAACAGCACATCCAGGTCCAGCAAAAGAAAGAGCTAAGCAGCTTTCTTGAATCCCAGAAACGAGAGTACAAACTACGAAAAGAGCAACTGAAAGAGGTTCGACTTGATACTCCTCTGTTCTGCAGCGCACATATGGCAAGCTGGAGTTCCACTGTCGTGGTGTATCTGAAAACATAAAGCCTCGTTTATATGCCTCCTCACTTGCTTGCCCCAATGTTCTCAGGAGTTGAACGAGAACCAGTCCACGCCCAAGAAGGAGAAGCAGGAATGGCTGTCCAAGCAGAAGGAAAACATCCAGCACTTTCAGGCTGAGGAGGAGGCCAACCTACTCCGCCGACAGCGGCAGTACCTGGAGCTTGAGTGCCGGCGCTTCAAACGCCGTATCCTCATTGCCAAACACAACATAGAGCAGGACCTCGTACGAGAAGTAGGTTCAGGATCTAGCCTAAACAGTTGCCATGGTGTGACAACAGCTGCACATGTGGCTTTGCCTTTTTTCACTGATCTATTAATACATAATTGATTACAGGCTTTTGTTAACTAGGTTTGTCGGTTAACAAAGACCCATTTGGTCTGACTGTCATACAGTCCAAAAAAAAATTTCCCTGCCTTCTCCCTTAAACTCACGACAATGCCTGTCCTATATTCTCATTCCTCCTACACAGGAGCTGAATAAGCGTCAGACGCAGAAGGACCTGGAGCACGCCATGCTTCTGCGGCACCACGAGTCCATGCAGGAGCTGGAGGTGAGGCAGCTGGGAATCATTCACAAAATGAGGACCGAGCTCATCCGCCTGCAGCACCAGACTGAGCTCACCAACCAGATGGAGTACAACAAGCGCAGAGAGAGAGAACTGCGCCGCAAGCATGTCATGGAGGTCCGGCAGCAGCCCAAGAGTCTAAAGGTCGGTGGGCCGTTAACGCATCCGAGTTGACAATAACAACTGCTTAAGGAGTAACTAACTAAATAATGATGAAATTAAATGTTCAAAATTCTACATCTCATTTTCATCAGACGTCTTTCTCTTGCTGTTCTTCTATTGCTGTCTTGTTCCCTCTACCCCTCTCCTTTTTGCTGTTGCCTGTCTGCCTGCCTTTGTGTCTCAGTCCAAAGAGCTGCAGATCAAGAAGCAGTTTCAGGACACGTGTAAGATCCAGACACGGCAGTACAAGGCTCTGCGAAACCACCTACTTGAGACCACACCCAAGTCAGACCACAAAGCTGTGCTGAAGAGACTCAAGGAGGAGCAGACAAGAAAACTGGCCATTCTCGCTGAGCAATATGACCACTCCATTAATGACATGCTCTCCACACAGGCTGTAAGTGAAGGAGTAGGGTGCACCATATATAGTTTGTTAACCAGTATCCCAATATTGGTCCCTGTAATATTGATCTTGCCGAAGGCCGCAGCACACAAATAAAAAATGAATATTTAAAAAATAAAAAATTGGGTCCAAATAGGTAGGTCAATATTTAAAAGTCACATGAAGTTTTTACCCAAGTGTTTGTAGTGTACATGGATTCTTTCTGGTCTTTTTGTTGCTTTAGAAAAATGTATATATGCCTAAAAAGCACCGAAAGGAGGTGCACTGACGCAATAGAAACACACTTTGCATAGGCCAAGTTATATTTCTTAGAATTTGAGTGTGATATTGGAATGTGGAGAAAAAAGTCACAGGAAGACAGGCCAATGCTGCCTGGTTTTGTGGATTATACATATGTTTTAATCTTGTATTTTTGCCTCCTCTTGTCATTTAAAACAATAAAGAACAAGTTAGAAGTGATTTGGCATGTTTTAATCGCATCCCCTGGCACTAGTTCACAAACTGACTTGGCATCAACTCCTATCTCAAAACCACAGGGCCGACGCGACGCAAGTTACACATGACGCTCGCTACTAAAAAGCAAGACAACAGGCACAGCTAGTAATAAATTATAGCAGTATTTTGCATTCTGTCACCTTCTCTATAATGCCATATGTAACCCCGTTCTCTGTCCTGCTTCTCTAGTTGCGATTGGATGAGGCCCAGGAGGCGGAGTGTCAGGTGCTGAAGATGCAGCTGCAGCAGGAGCTGGAGCTGCTGAACGCATATCAGAGTAAGATCAAGATGCAGACAGATGCGCAGCATGACCGTGAGAGAAGAGAACTAGAGCAGAGAGTCTCGCTGCGCAGAGCCCTCCTCGAACAGAAGGCGCGTGTGTAATGCCGAACCAATATTTTCTGTGCCATTTAAGCTTTCTTGTGGTAAAGTAAGGGCAATAATTTGACCCTAATCATGTTTATTTTCGTCTTTTGTATCTCAGATTGAGGAAGAAATGGTGACACTACAGAATGAGCGTTCAGAGCGAATCCGCAGCCTGCTGGAGAGGCAGGCTCGCGAGATTGAGGCCTTTGACTCGGAGAGCATGCGCCTGGGCTTCAGCAACATGGTACTGTCCAACCTGGCCTCGTCTGATGGTCATAGCCACAGCTTTCCAGGGGCGCCGGGTGCATGGGGCTCGCAGCACGGTGCTGGATCGCAGGGGCCACACTGGGGGGGCCATCATCATCACCACCATCAACACCACCCCAGCCAGAGTGGCTCCATCCAGCAGCCCTGGGGGCACAGCGGGCATCCTCCCTGGGGCCACCATGGCACAGGCAGCCAGCGGTCCAGTGGTAGCGGGGCACGGAACAGCCCTCAGGCGGCACGGCGGACCTCATCAGGAGGCCGCAGTGAGCAGGGGATGAGCAGGAGCGCCAGCATCGCCTCTCAGATCTCCAATGGCTCGCACCTGTCATACACATAAGACAGGCCACTCTTACCCCCCCACGCATACACTGTCCCAGAGGGGCATGAGGTACACCAAGGTCAAAGAGGGGACACAGAGGACAATCAGAGCCCTGAATGGTATTTGCTTTCTTGCTCTCCCTCTTCCACACTTTCTTATTTCTGCAGTTGTGAAAATACTCCACTAAAAAATTGCACCTTAAGGTCCTGATTATACATAGAAAGGGCTCACGTTTAGCTCAGTTATCAGCAAACATAATCAATCTATAGCATGCTTTTTGAAGCACTGTATGTGGAGCACAGCTGAGCATTTAAAGGCATTTTAGCAGTGCATTAAAATTATAAATGGAATGCGAGTATGTGTGTTTATAAATGTGTTTGGGGTAGAGAGTGGTGTTTCTTGAGCATGTGAAACATTTATAGGCAGGGGCGTCATGCACCAATTATTTTTATTTTTATATATTGCCCCCACCCGCATTACAGAACAATTATCAGTTTTTGCCCAAAAAAGCTATACCATGTCTTGCCAACCAGGAACAGACGTTGTAATATCTCATCAGGTAGCCAGCATGTTAAACTGCAGACTAACAAATGAACTGCATGCCCTCCAAGAACTGCAGCATTTACTTTTAGCAGTAGGCACCTCGCAGGAATATTTAGCCTTCCCCTGGTTGACAAGCTAATTTTCATGCTAACACATAGCTAATAGCAGCAGCCCACAAATTAACTGTGTTAGCTTGTATACTGGGGTTACTACTAGCTAGCAAACTGAAAGAATCCAACCATGAGAGGACGCAAATCACTCTAATGACCCAAAATGATAAGGGGAGGGGGGATCTACAGAGTTATGCTTTGGCTCTGTTGCGTTTTTAGAGCAAATAAACAAACTCGTCTTTTGTGCTATTGCAACCGAATTGTTAGATACGAATAGATTTAAAAATAAATTACAATCAAATATAGCAGGCACATGCATCCTCAGTTTGAATGGTCATGGCGCCCCTGCTTATAGGAAGCTCTTTGGGTTGAGTGCAATGCATTTGCTCTGACAGAAAGTAAGGGTTTTTGTATGGAAATCTGGCCTGGATTTTATCATGAGTTTTTTTACAGGTTATTGCAGTTTGACTTGTCAAAGAATTATACAGTGCATCTTCTCAATGAGGACCTTTGCAGTACATATAGCAACATGGTTTGGTGATCTGAGATGATAGTTTTTTAATATTAACATGTTTTTAACAGAAGTGGCACAGGAACCTGTCAGGATGTGAAAGGAGATGGTAATCGTCGAATACTTGGGAAGCCGGGGAGTTTTTCTCTAGCTAGCTAGTTTCCTACCTTAGGCCGTAATTAAACTAGCTTTGAAAATGCACTTCATTTTATTCCTTTTCTTTCATTAATGCTGTGCCATGAGTGAAATTATTAACACCTTTGGTTACTTTTAAAAACGCTAAGCACTAATGTTCTGAAACAAGTTTTTAAATTTTTGTTTCGGGAAAGCTTCGGGATAGAAATGTGGCAGTGATGATCTTGTTTGTATGCCAGTTGCTGGGGTTGGTAATCTTTGGAAGATTGGAAAAATTGTTACCAAAGTTTCCGACACACCCATTCTTAGTACAAGCACATCTTAATCAGAATTGTCATGGGACCCAGTTGCATTAAAATAATTTGTTGCCATGTAGTCTGTATCAGATTGCTTATGGGTCCCAATAGCCAAATGAGGAATTGTATGTTGGAAGTGGGGGAAAAAGACCAGTTTGTGAAGTCCAGTGTGAATGTAAGTATATTGACTGTTGGAATGGGTAGAGCTGATTCGGTCTTCTATTCTTCTTTGGATAGAAGAAGTTAGGTCATGGGTGCATTTTTATATTTTTTTATATTAGCGTTTTATTTATATATATATATATATATATATATATAATATATATATAAAAAGGTATATGCATCAATGTCTTTTTTTTTTCTTTTTTTTTTCTTTCTCCCCCCCCCC
>JAOUQW010000019.1:6885466-6896756 GCA_028565825.1 Olivaichthys viedmensis | reverse complement strand
AAAAGTAGTGTCAAAAGAAGGCTAGCTAGTAGTGGTCTCAAAGGACGAGTAGCGTCTCTAAACCACTTCTCAGGAAAATAAACAAGGCCAAACTCTTGGCATGGGTTAAGACATACCAACATTTCACAGTGGATCACTGGAAAACAGTCCTATTTACTGATGAATCCAAGTTTGAGATTTATGGAAGTAACAGAAGGGTTTATGTAAGAAAATGAACAGAAGAGAGATTGATACCACAGTGTAACATGGTGGTGGATTTTCAATGTGGTCTCAGACTTTTGGATCCAACTGTGTATGGAGATAAGTGTGTTGGATGTAATAACGGAGTGTTACAGTCTTACCCACTGTTGTGGAGCTCTTCTAGATTAGATGCATTCCATTCTGAACCCTGTGAACAAACCCAAATAGACATTTATGATGTACAGTTACTAATGACACTAAATAAGTGAATAAAAGCTTAAACAGGGAAGCCCTAGAACAGGAAATGGAAAGCCTGGTTTGCGAAAACTGATACCGAGTGGATGAATTACCAGGTATACATGCTCAAAGATCTCAGTGGGGCTGTCCATCTGACCCAGGATGACAATCATCTCATTATCGATGTACTCTTTAAACTCCCGCAGGTTACACACCATCTGCATCTCCAGCTCCGTACGGATCTGATACGACAGGGATGTAATTAGGCAGGATTTCATCAAGCGAACTTAATTTTTTAATGTACGAGTTTAGGATTTCGAGTGTGTGCTGTACATGACTACATATTAGAGCTGTCAGAATGAATTTCACAGTTCGAATACGACAAAGAATTTTCATAATATTTTCGTATTCAAAGGCAAAAATCCACATCCAAATGTTTAAGATCCCATAAAATTTGTCTAATAAAGCATTCGGTTTTTGGCCAATTGAATGTTGGAAGGAGGGGGGTGGGGTGTTTGATTTAAAAAAAAATCCTGCATTCAGACGTGAAGATCGCAGACAAGAAAACATTACATTACACATATTAAAAATGCATTTGAAATATTAGCACTTATTAACACTCCTCATGAACTCCTTTGCTTAGGAAAGCTTAGATTTTCACCCCCCCATGACTAGCGCAATACGAACGCACAGTCTAGCACTACAGCTAATGTTCACTCTGACTACGGCTATATAAAATCATAGGTTAATAATACCATCAAGTTGTCAAAAAAAACGAATGCAACATTTATAGGAATTTGACAGCCCTATTCCATGTATACAGGTATGTTTGAGAAATGTGTGTTTGAACACACCTCTTTAGAGGTGACATTCTCCAGGTCTTTCTGCATCATGATCTCTCTTAGACGCGTCTTGATTAGCCGCTCTGTTCTCTCTCGCTCCGTTGGCCTGCCGACGCAACACCCAGTCTTTATGGAGGGTCCACTGAACAATTACTTTTGCACACACCCACACTGAGATCTACATCGGTCTTTGATTTATAATGGCCATTTAAAGCAAAAATAATAAGCAAGTAAAACCATCCATTAACACACATTAGTGCAACAAATGATGAACAAAGTGTGCAACTGTTAAAGAAATTACTCAATCAGGCTTTGTTATATCTGGCTGAGGTAACGTGCCCACAAACAGGAAATGTAAGTGTGCGCGTCTGTCTGTGTAGCACCGTGCTGGGAGAATTGACTGTCTGATTTCTGCCGCTGTGGAGACGTGTTCATATTACAGTCACATTATAGAGCTACCAGGAAGTAAAGATTTCCATCCTGACGTGCTTGTAAACCGCAGTCTCACACACAATGGCGCATGTAAACACACACATACGTAGTTTGGATGTCTCTACCAAAGACACAATGTCTGTTTAACCAGAGGTTGTATGAATTATACGCTTGCTTTTACACAGTTACTGTCAGCGTTTACACACCAACATGAGTGCTGCTGTGTCCTTTAACCTGGATTTCCCATATGGCTTTCTGATCAGTGACAGGAACGCCTGTTATTGTATGCGTGTATGCTTTTGTCCATACAACTGTACAGCACAGCAGGATTGATGACCTCTAACCTAATGACCCAAGTGGTCCAAAGTGTTGGTCAAGTGTTTAATCACCTCGCTTGTGTCAGTCTCAACAAAACATACTCCAGTTGCACTTATTAAGCCTTAGAGGATTAGCCTATTTTTTTTGTTGGTTTTTTTACACTACCTTTATTTCTATGGTTTCAACAGACAGCCATAGAAACCTTTTTTTTTTTTTCAGGAAATCTACTTGGATACATCATTTTATGAGTCATTATTAACATATTTTATAACAGCCTTTTTATGAATAACAATTTATTTTGTGCGTTTTGAAATTTGTGCATTTTTGCATGTATATCAAAAAGTTCTGATTTCTCTGATTAGAGATATCTTTTCAGGAATGGTTAGAGTAGAGTGTCAGTAGTCTGGAAACACAGAGGCTTTGATGATACGACATACCATGGCTTAATACTAACAAAGAATTGATCGAATCAGCCTACTCATGCTCCCACAGCACAAATCTGTATGCCACATCCCTCACCATTAAACAGCAAAAGTGGCTAGTAAAGAGACACCGCACAATCAGTGAGCACTTTAAACGAGCCCTGGCTATAAATAACAACTAAAAGTGCAGTTGTTGAAGGAAGAAGTGCACGTACACATCGGAGAAGAGCACAGGTGAGTCCGCACGGTGCGACTGCACATCCTGCATAGCGTTCCACTCATTGATGTGGTTCTGGTCTGAGGACACGCAGCTCTGGTAGTAGCTGACCCAGGTCATGAAGAGGCTGCCTGGGAAGTAGTTATGGCAGCGCGCTATCTCGCATGCCTTATGGAGAGACTGCAGAGCTGACCTGAGAGAGGGAGCAGGAAGAATTACTGTTAGTGAGCTAGAGGGAGAGCGAGGGGGGTAAAGTGAATAGAGAGAAAGAAAATGGATGGCTAAAATATTACAAAGCGCTGTTAAAAACACCCAAAAAAACTAATCTTTTTTTTCTATATTGAATAATTAATTGCTGCCTCACTTCCCTCAACTCGGAATAGAGCTAAAAATGATTTTTCAGTAGGAGGGGAAATAAACAAATAAATAAATAACTTAATTAATTAATTAGATTTCACACGAGGCCCACCATAGCTGCCACATTGCATTGCACTTTGTCATCACCCGTCCACATCACAACACCAAAGGTTGCTCTGCTTCTTCGCGCTGTAAAGTGCCAACTCGAATTGAAAATGAATGATTTCCGGCTACTTTGTCACATCGCGTGTTCTTTTTATTGTAGCAAAAACGCTGCAGCGAGAATTGTCATACTTTGACCAGTCTGCACACTCAAATCAATTGCCCTGAAAGTATTTAATAATAATAAAATAAATAAATAAAACATGTTTTTCTAAAGTGTAGGGTGACTGTAAAAGGAGAGGTGATGGATGAAGAGAAGGGGCACCTACCACATGGCCTGGACAGAGACGGGCTTGAAAACATGGATCCTGTTATCAGTGGACACACTGAACCCCCTGTGAGAGACAGAGTGGGAGCGCAAGGTTCAACATCAACATGCTGAGGATGAGCTTAAACAGCACGTGTTTACATGTTCACAGCCCACTTACCCATCTCCATCCAAATGGATCAGTGTGTCACTCCACAGAGGAAGCACCAGGCCTATTGAACAGGAACTACAACATACACATATTTAGTGTTACACATAAAGGGATCAAAAACAACAACAACAAAAAAAATTACAGGACTGGCAGAAAGAGCCAATGTCCAGCCCTTAACCTTCAACTTATCAGGTACATTCTTGGATGTGCATCACTTATAAGTCACGTTAGATAAAAGTGTATGCAAAACGAATACACGTGATGCATTGTAAATGTAGATATACACACTCACCTGTCTGAGGGGCTGACGTCCATGCCCAGCACCACGCTCTCCTCTGTGTCCTGCCGTCCGTTTGTGGTCACTACAACCATGTAGCGTGTGCACTGAGGGTGCACGCTCTCCAACCGCACAGCCTGCCAGGCAACACAACGCCAATAATGATTCAGAAAATGTTCACTCTGATCTGAGGTTTTCTGAATAGGATAATATGAACCACTATTAAACGTGTATTTGTTTGTTTATGTCATTCACCAGGCGGATGTTGTCCTCTGGCCGTAGAAGCGTAAACATGGTTTGCAGGTGCTGCTGAAGATCCCCTAGACATGTGTTAAATGATGGCAGACTATAAAATCATTCACCTACCACATGCACATAAATAGCAGACAGTCTACAGCAGCATATAGATAATATAACACTCAGAGGCAATTTGTCATTTGTGGTGTGATGTGATTTATGAGGTTCCTAGCATGTCATGTGAATCTGATTTCTCATTACCTGCATGTTTGTTGCGCTGTCCTGTGAGTCGCAAGGAGCAGGAGGAGGACAAAGAAGAGCCATTTCCTCTTGGGAGGAAGAGCGCTGCACCTTTTACTGTTAGAAAGCTCTCGCTAATGCTGATGGAGAGAGAAAGATGGAGAGAGGGAAAACTATGCATCATTTATTCATTCACCTTCAGAAACCGCATTAGCCTGGTCAGGGTCGTGGTGAACACGGAGCCTATCCCGGAAAACACTGGGCACAAGGCATTGCATGACATCACACCCACACGTTTGTACACTCATTTACACCTATGGGAAATTTAGGATAGCCAATCCACCTGCCGGCAGGTTTTTGGGAGGTGAACATGCGAAACTCTGCACAGACAGTAACCCAAGCTTAGGATCAAACCCCGGACTCTGGAGCTGTGAGGCACCAACACTTCCTGCTGCACCACCATGCCACCCGAAAACAACGCAATCAAAATCAATCTATCATATTTATCGGTGAGCAGTAGAACATCTGGCATCTGCATCTGACCAAAAAGACCTTTCCTAAATGGAACAAATATTTTCGAGAGATGTGCCCCATAAAGCTCTGACGAATAACACTTATAACCTTTACGACAGCAATGCAGTGTCCTTTGGCATCCCTTTTCTAATTTGTTTTGATGTGTTTTCTGACCCTGCTGCAGTACATGACTGCACTCCCGAGAGAGAAACTGAAACTCTGCTTTGTTGGGGGACATTGCCTCAAACACTGAACACTCTGTGCAGGGCATAAATAAGAACAAACTGTTCCACTGCAGCTCTGTTTCCTCAAAGCTGCAACAGCTATGATCAGAGTGAGAGACAGCAAGTGTGCGTATGTTGTGTTTAATTTGTTTTTTTTTGATGGGGTTTTTTCCTTTCCGAAATCAACTGTTATCACACTAACAGGCAGAACAAACAAGAGGAACTGAATAGAAACTGCAAAACCATACAGAGGGAACAAGACTGCTTGTGTGTGTAGTTTTCTACGTTAGAAACAATAGATGTGTGGGGCTTAAACATGTATAAGCAGGCGTCATTTCAATGAACGGTGACTCAAATATGTGTGTGTAACTCTTTTCATCCTGCTATTCCTGCAAATAAATAAAAGTGTTTAAGTTCAAGTGGATTTTTGTCTGTTAAGGTTACTCATTTACCCCAAGGCTCATAGAGCAATAATCATTGCTCTATTCTCACTGGTGAAACTGAATGTAAACTGCTGACCATAACGAATCACGTTAGCCTTATCTATTCTTGTTATCGACTGCTAGATTCTTTTTTTTTTTTGCTCTGTATTTTTTTAAAATTTGTTTGGGTCTGCTGTGTGTGCAAGGCATTGTTGGGGCCCTTTACGTAACGACCTAACAGCGACACAGACAGCGCTTCTCTGTGTGTAAACGACACTACGTGGAAAGAGCAGGCAGAAGACATCTAAATTGTAGCTACATTGCAATAACGATGACGATGAACACACAAAGTGCACGAAGTGCCAAACAGGGTAAAATGAAAGCAGGGTAGCACGTCCAACATAATTAAACACCTACTGACTGCACATAGTGTAGACAGGAAGTGTGCCATCTTCAACATGGAGAGACAGAAGAAGGCCAAAACCAAGAAGGAGCAGCCTCTTAAATGTTATCCCTCAGGCTGAGCCTACTGCTAGTTATAAAGGCAAGGAAATCCCAAACACAGGTACTACTAAGTAAACAAAAGACAAAATGAGAGGAACAATCCACTGAAAAACATGCTCAAACAACTATTAAACATAGCTTTACTTCTGTAATGAATCTACTTTTGAAAATATTGTGATATCAAATTGTGGCTATATCGCCCACCCCTGCAAGAAAGGGTGTTAACAATGAGCTAAGGTGTTTTGTTATGTTATTGCTGCACAGCAGATGACAAAGCTCGATAGAGAGTGAAAGCTGGCAATGTGATCAAGACTGCAGGAAGTCAGGTTTGTACACAGTATACAGGAAGAGGGTGGAGAGACTGATATGTGGTGTTAAAAATGTTTTCACTGCATACAATCACCACGTGACCTGTATAAACACAAGCAGTAGTAGATATCACACCTTTGTATGTGACACACCCCTGTTCGCAGGGAAGGCACAGTTTACAGCAACAGAATCAGACTTTGAACTGTGTACTGTGTGTGTGTGTGTGTGTGTGTGTGTGTAATCTCATCTCAAGACAGAGATGAGATTTTAACGTAAACCCGACATAAAAAACTAAACCTATTACAATTATCATATAAACAGACAACCAGATACAGGACAAAGAGGGAAACAAGAGACATTATTTAGTTTCCGAGCAGTCGTAAATAGCAACTTCCCAACATACACCCTCTCGTGCTTCCTTATGATGCTGTTGAATGATTAAGTGAACATCAGACAGGTGAATGAGTCACGTAGTGTAAGGGAAATCCCAGTATCACAACATCCTCCTTGTTTTGTCTACTCCCCAAACGTACCTCTGGTTACATCCTCATGAGACCCGGCTGTCCTAGGAGGACATCACTTTTTTCCCCTCTATTTATTTTCTGTATATATATACACACACTTGTGAGATCCCCATATGAGAACATTGGGGTATCTTTTTTTTCTCTCTCCTCAAACTACTTCCTGTGTGAAGACACTTTAATTGTCATAGTTATCAGGTGCTAGTAAATACAAATAGATTAATCTATTAATCAGTATTGGCTCAGTGGTTGGGGCACTGGGCTACTGATCAGAAGGTCGAGGGTTCAAGCCTCAGCTCCTCCAAGCTGCCACTGTTGGGCCCTTGAGCAAGGCCCTTAACCCTCCCTGCTCCAAGGGTGCTGACCCTGACCTCTGACCCCAGCTTACCAACATGCTGGGATATGTGAAGAATCAATTTCACTGTACTCTACTTATATATGTGACAATAATGGAGCTTCTATTATATTCTATCTATATGGCCGCAACATCACAGCTCGGGTCTCAGGAGCTCCTATGACTCGGATCCTGGAGGGAATCATCACAGTCTGATGATTCAACAGACCTGGTTACTAGTCTGGTAATAAACAGAGGTGGGATCAGATGCATCGTCTGTGCTTGGACTCGCTCCAGGCCTCCACCTCTGTCCTGCGGGCTCCATATGGCAGACTCTAAACATGCAGCTAAACTTCAGAAACCTTGCGTCATTAAAAAGGAGAGAACGTTCATGCGATGCACGAACACCAATCCAGTGTCTGATCTGCCCAACCACGGGATCAATAAGGAGCCAAAATCTTTACAAACAAGTTTTTAAAAATAAAAGATGTCACAAAAAAAGTTAGTAGTGCCTTTTCGTCCCATGCACACTTACAGGTTGTTGGTGGTGGTGCTCGGTAGGAGCACATCGCTCCGCACCATCGCGGCTTAATCCGGCGCAGCTCCGCTACATGACACGGGCACGCGGACACGGACACGCGGGCACGCGGACACGGACACGCGGGCACGCGGACGCGGACACGCCGCTGCCGATGCTGCTGCTGCTGCTGCTGCTGCTGTATGACAGCGCGATTTAGAAAGGTAGGGAATTAAAACGGCTTCACCGGCGCTTTGTGTTTCGTCGTGTGCTGTTTTGTTTTCATGTTGTTAAGGGCTGAGAGATGGCGAGAAGGAGGAGCCGAGCTGCACGCGCTCTGCCGGAGGGGGCGGGGCATCGCTGCTGATGTCAGCGGCTCGGGAGCCACCGTAACAAAAGTGGGCGGGCTTCATTCCTTTGCTGCAATTGCATAATTATATATAACGGCAACAGTTTATTGCAATGTTCCTTATATATATATATATGTATATATATATGCATGTAAGTGCAAATGTTTTCATATCCTTGGGACACAATGAAACTTGTGTATGTTTTGTTTGAAAAAAAAAAAAAAAATGATATCAGTTAAAAACTCCTCTAAATGTCCTTTAGCTAATCCTTTGCCTTGATAACTGGCTCCAACTTCTTTCCTATCCTCTGAACAGTTTTTGGATCCTCTCCTTCGTAATATTCACCCCTCCATTTTTTCCTGACATGCCTGTTCGAACTCTGCCTGCCAGGTTGCTTGGCAAATCTTTGCCCATTCGTCTTCAGATAGTACATTTCCACTCAGAAACCATGGGAGATGCAAACTTTTGCACTCGACTGTATGCAAATAAAAGCTCAAACCAAAATATTAGGTTAAAATATTAGGTCTAGATTTTCCTGTCCAAAAGGTGAAGCTATCGATTGATGTTCTAACTGATCAATTTCACATCATTTCTGCACTGCCGGTGTTATTTTATGCCTGATTACTGATTACCAGCACGCCTACACAATCCTAATTACCAGAAACGAGCAGGAAACAGGAGTGAGCACTTATCCTGATCATGAGAGGTGTAATCCATGAGCTTGACAATGTGGTTACAAAGGCCAGTTTACGACTCGGTCACAACCTTCCTATGCTCCATTGTCCTCACAAGGTCAGGGTGGGGACGTCCTGAGTTCTGGAACTTCACTTAGTGTGCAGAGGCATTAGTCCGAGTCCAGGTGAACCTTACACGAGGACGGGCCAGATAAATCCCCAAGGAGCACAACTGCCCTGGCGCATACTCCCATCCAGACTGGAGTGATGAAATCCAAAACCAAGGGTGAAATCCAAGGCTTCTGAAAACATTCTTACATGACAGTGCACATCAAAGGGCAGGAAAACTGCTGGCCATCCTGCCCATGGCCTGCATAAGAATGAAGAGACCATAAACAAGCTACCCATCATTTCTCACATTATCACACAAGGCTCAAAACATTAGCTGATTCCCAAACGCACAATATTGATCAGCAGGATTGATCTCTCATTATGTATACAATCAATAGGACCATACTGGATAAGGTCTTTTCAAAGATTATTTACTTGGGGTTCAACTGACTACTCACATTAGCTCATAGTTATAAACATGGGTTTAAGTGACGCGAGTTGCACATTACATAGGCATAGGAAGTGAAGAAAATGCCATGTCCTAAAGTAATCATAGCAGTTACCTTCCATGTTAAGATTCACATTCTCAAATTCATAGTCAAACGTTATTCCTTATGTCGAGACACCACAGAGATCCAGAAAATATATTTCATAAATCAATACAATAAATGGAGTCTAATTAATAGAGAAACCTTGAAGACTGTCTTGAAGCTTTCTCAGATACTGTAGTGTGTCAGAAGAATTAGCACAGGAAACAAACAGAATGTGGTGCAGCATGTGAAATGGTTAAATGATATTCAAGAAAACCACCACCAAGACACGCATATATCAGATGATGGGGTCACTGGACCAAGGTCACTCTCAAATTCCCTTAGGA
The DNA here is from genome assembly GCA_028565825.1 of Olivaichthys viedmensis. NCBI lineage: Eukaryota > Metazoa > Chordata > Actinopteri > Siluriformes > Diplomystidae > Olivaichthys > Olivaichthys viedmensis. Next base: position 6,887,060 of record JAOUQW010000019.1, on the reverse strand, counting down.
AAAATACAGTAATCAAATTATCTAGGGCTGTCTTAAAAGGCCTTAAATACAAATAAACACTGCTTATTTACTTAAAGCATTATATTTGCAATATATTTCGATATGATCTATTTCCTACAGAAAAACATCATAAATGAGGTCCATTAAGGACATAGTTGTTATGCAATTACAGTCCTACAGAACAATTTTCTTGCTCTTTATAGCACCATGTAGCTTTGAGGCATGTCTGCCTCACAAAACACAAGCCTTCTGTGATCTGAAATAACTCCACTAACCCCTCTGCTGAACAGATGTTCCCGGCTGCAGGAATTAAGAAATCTACTCCTCCAATGTTGAGTACTTCAGCTCTAGTCAGAAATTGCATAATGAACTTTGCCGATTGTTTCAGGATATGAGATTATTGTGAAAAGAGAGAAAATTATAGATAAACCTGTCAGTTATACAGTATATCAGTAATAATCTTGCACACATTTAAAGCTGAACTCATGTCTTTAAAGATTTTTCCTAAAATTAGAAATTTGAAAAGTGAAATGGATAGGTCCTACATAAATTCCTGTTATGGACAAATCCCCATTCAAACAGATAGCATCTACGTTTACATTTACATTTAGTCATTTAGCAGACGCTCGTATTCAGAGCGACTTACAAAACGTGCAAACAGTTGAAGATGCAGCGATGCCAAGCACCCAGTGAATCTACAAGGACTCATAACCTGGAGGACATGAGGCAAATGCTAGTTTGTACAAGTGCTAGAGTGGTCAAGGTACTAAAGACTACAATTGCACCCCTAACTGCAAAAAAACACAAAAGACAATCAGTGACGAATAGGACAATTTCAAATCTAAGTGCATACCATCATACAACAAATTTAAAAGTAATAGCAAGAAGCGTATAGCCTTGGTTATCTTTAAAAACAGATTTTAAACCCTCAGCTAAAGTACTGTATTTCAATGATCCAATGATAAAACACTGATCGGTATATTGATGAAAAATGACCTCTAGGTTCCAAAAGAGCTCACGCAGTACGCAAACAGCAGGGGGCAGGAAATCCTCAATTAAGGGCAGTCTGAGGAAACCTGAGTAAGGACGAGACTGGTTGGACTTGCTTGCTCAGTAGAAAGGAAACACTGAAATGTGATGTCAACAGAACACAATACAGATGCGCAAACATAATACATCTAACATAATGCACCAGGAGGCAACATCATAAACAAACAGACTTGCAGAGGACGCCTCTGTGGATTACAGTTCATTAAAGAAGTTTGATGCCTGGTGGCATATTAACACACCCCTACAAATAGACAACAGCTTTTAATCAGGTGCCCTACCAAATGAATCGCAATATTGTAAACTTACTATTATTTTAAAGAAAGCTTGTGAGTGTCTGTAATACCACAGTTCTTGGGACACATTTGTTCATATTCTAATACGGTCCGCTGCCTCATTTCAGTCGGCCCATGCAAACTTAATAAAACTCAAAAAAACTCCTGAAACGGCCCGTGGTACACTGCTACCCGACATTTTCACACTGGAGCAGTAGAACCTAGAATTCACACCGGACGCGTCGCAAAGCGTATAGCGACCATCCGTCCAA